>PVJO010006493.1:0-88980 GCA_004026905.1 Hystrix cristata
CCTGGTGGTCGCGCTGGCCGCCGTGTCCTCGCTCTTCCTCGTGTCGGTGCTGCTCTTCGTGGCCGTGCGGCTGTGCAGGAGGAGCAGGGCGTCCGCGCTGGCTGGCTGCTCGGCGCCCGAGGGCCACTTTGCGGGCCGCCTGGTGGACGTCAGCGGCGGGGGGACCCTGGCGCACAGCTACCGCTATGAGGTGTGTCTCGCTGGAGACTCTCAGAATAACGAGTTCCAATTCTTGAAACCCATCTTCCCCAATATTTTGGGGCAGGATTCTGGGAGGAAATCAGATGGTAGCCCTACTTTTCAAAATAATTTAGGTATCTGAAAGTTCTTCTTCGCTATTTTTTTTTCAGCTTTGCATTTCACCTTTTTTGTTTTTGTAGTCATCTCGCAACCTACTATTTATTCTTTTTTAGTAATGTTTTGTTGGTCTGCCATACATTGTTTGTTAGTAAATTTTTTATCTCGAAATTTCATGTTTCTGATTAAATTTTAGTATTAATTCCTGAAAAAGTTAACTCCTTCTAATAAACATAATTCTAATTTTAAAATATATTTCCTACTATATGAAACTACATAAAATGTAAGATTGCTCTTTTGTTATACTTCATTTTAAAACTGGAAGTCTTTTTAGTTTTTATTGTTAACACAGCTGTGACATTTCAATAACCCCGTTTCTGTTTCAGATGTAATGGGTTCATATTCATTAATGTAAAGTTTCTTTCAAGTTCTCTTGTGTTAGAAATCAGCCCCCAGACTCAAATTTTCGGTGCGAAAAGAATGTACTCAGACACAGGGCAAGAGGTCTCACAAGGTATCTCACTTTTGCAAAAGTGGTCCAAACCCATCCCAGCAAGGATGTAGTAGGTACACAAGACAAAGGAGGGTCTGCACTTTTATGCTGAGGAGTAACTGACCTCTTCCCCATTGGCTGGGTAGAAGGTTCACAGTCTATCCTGACGGCTAACTCAGGTGGCATGGGGAAATCGGAAAAGTTATTGAAGGGAGAGGGGGCATGGAGAAAAGGGGAATGTGAAGAATAGAAAGTCCTTGGCTCTTAATAAGCCATCCTTAGTTAATAGCTGTATTCCCAGAGTTTGAACTGAGCAGGCAACCTTATGACTCGTTTGTTCAGGAAGGGTTGTTCAAGGTGAATTAGAGCCTGAGATAGAGACAATCCCTTTTGTTAGAAAAGACAGCGCTTATTGTTTCTCACACTTGGAACTTTTTTTTTTCAATTAGCAGCAACATGAATAATTTCAAACTATTTCAGTGTCATATTTGTAAACATTAGACTTTTACTCAAATACATGTCTTATGAAAATATATTTGCATCAACTATTATTTCTCATCTAAATTAATGTAGAAAAGGTTTCTGGACTCTTCCTCGTCTTTAACTGAAGTTGTGGTACTGATGAAGTGTTTGACAGGTGTTTTAATGATATACATATTGACCATATTTAAGAAGTTCCTGTAAGGCCAATTGATTCAATGAAGATCATATGACCAAGTGATCAATTTCTTGTAGCTGTCCCTTGATATTGAGGGGAAATTCTCAAGTGAGCTCAAAATTCTGGAATTACAAAAGCTTCTGCTTTTAC
The DNA here is from genome assembly GCA_004026905.1 of Hystrix cristata. Lineage (NCBI taxonomy): Eukaryota > Metazoa > Chordata > Mammalia > Rodentia > Hystricidae > Hystrix > Hystrix cristata. The sequence continues at coordinate 1,599 of PVJO010006493.1, forward strand.
AGTATGCCAGTATCTATTTACCTTTGAATACTTACATTTTTTGATAAATAATCAAAAAGTACATTGTAGAATTAACATACCTATTGCTCCTGGCAGTTAACCAATCAAAATTTATTAAAGGATATGTTGATGAAGGAATTGAATGATTTGGAGAAATTATTTTGAATAATAATTCCTGTCCCCAAAGATGTCCACATTCTAATTCCTGGAACCTCTGAATATTATTATGTTACCTTGCAAAAAGAAATTAAACTGTAAATGGAGTTTAGGTTGTTAATCTGCTAAATTTAATGTAGGAAGACTATCATAGATAATCTGGGTGACCTGGTTCAAGAAGTTGAAAGGTTTTAAAGGCACAATTGAGTATTCCCTAAAATTAAGAAATTCTGTCAGAGGACAGCAGGGTCAGCTTGTACCTCAGTGTTCCAGCCTGGCTTTCCTTATTGTCTGCCATACACATGTTGGATTTGTCTAGCCAGCTTCTACAATTGAATGTCTTAGTTTATATCTTCTGTTGGCTGTTTCTCTGCTTGAATCCTAACTGATACAGATTTTGGTAGCTGGGAGATAATGTAACAAGTACCTAAACATATGCAAGTGGATTTTGAATAGGGCAGTGGGCAGAGGCTGGAAGAATTTAGGAACCTTAGATTGCTTTGGACAGACTACTAATAGAAATGTGGTGTTCACAACTTTCCTAGTGAGGATCCAGCAGGAAGTAAGGAGCATGGTAGATAAATATAAATTCTTATAGAATAGGTGAATCATTTAAGGCAGACTTTGGGAAGAAAAAATAGTTCTTAAAGTTACTGGTAGTAAGGGCTCAGAAGTGAGGGAAATGATATTGGAAAGCAGAGGAAAAGGAATACTTTTATATAGTGGCCCAAAATTTAGGTGCAGTTATGTGGAAAGAAAGGATTAGTATTCCTAATCTATTTAGAGAAAAAGACTTGGGTCTTTTATCCCAAACAAGGCTAAATAGCATACAGTGAGAGTTCACTTTGGTCATAGTTAATGTAAATTTTACTGGGATAAAGGCATGACTGTAATTCTCCATGTTCAGAACTTGAATCTGTCGGAAAGTACAACCAAAAATAATCAAAATTTTGTCCCAATTGCTGAATCAGTAGCCTGAAAATTACTGCAGAAGTTTTAACAACAGGCTTTGGGCACCTTCTGTGTCATGTGCTCTCAATTGTGAGTAAGCAAGTCAAGAGCTAGGGGTGTGTAAATGATCAGAATTGGGCAAATTGGTAGTTCTAGAAACAACCAACATTGGTCGTTAAATTTGTCTTGAAATAAAAAGACATGCAAAATCTCTTGATTAAATTCTGTCTCTTTCTGACTGGAAATTCTTTTTACTCTGGGAGTCATGAAAAAACTAACATTTTCCAGGGTGTCAGTCATCCATAATTTTGACAGACCCACAGAATAAAGGTTAAAGATAGTCTTGAGTACTATTTCTTGAAACTTTTTTAACTTATCTAGCCTGTCCCCAAATATTACTCTTCAAATTGTTACTGTTTCAACTTTCAGAATCATGTTTAAAAACCATATGCTCTTCTATATATCTAATTGTGTTTTAAACACATACTTTTATAAATTCATACTTAATGGCAAGAAAATGTGGAAACCAGACAGATCTCTTGCAAATTTAATACCTCTGTTAGTCTAAATTGTATTGGTTGCAATCAGCAGAAACTCAGTTCAAACTAGATCAAGGGGAGAAAACAGAACTCATTCAGAGTATAACAGGATAATTTAATATATATTTAAAAATCAAAACTGATTGAAGAGTAAGGCCTTAAAAACAATTAGAAAAAAAAATTAGAAACAAGGACTTGAAAACCATTATCTCTAGCCCATCTGTTCTTTTTTCTACTTGTACCTGATGGTTTCATTCCGTTTTACTGAAAACCAGCTTTCCCCACATAGGGAGAAATGGCTGCCTATAATCAAAAGCCTTTAAAATTTTTCCTTTCAGTATTGGGGATTGAACTTGACAGAAGAAGTGTGATGGACAAATATAGTTAATGTTTAATTTTTTTAATCTTTAAAGGATATTGCCATTATTTCCCTCAAAAACACGTCCTCCCTTCAAAAACACTCACCTCATTGTTCTTGCTACTTTCTGAAGCAGTCCTAGAAGTCCTTTTTCTTGTGAGTCTGTAGTTGCACTGTCCTGGCTGCCTCAATGTCCTCACTCATTTCAAAACATTACCTTTCATGGTCATTTTTACTTTGGAGAAGGGACAGAAGTTGCACAGCACCAGACTGGGAGAATAAGGTGGATGAAGACACACCGTAATATTTTTGTGAGCCTGCCTTTTCATTGCAAGGCCACTCGCAGCAGCATTCACTATATATATATATATTTTTTTGTCATTCCTCATAAAGACTCTTACAAGATTTCCAAAACTGCTTAAAGAAGTAACAAGAACAATAGGATAAGCGTGTTTGAAGCAAGGAGTAGTATTGTGAGGGCAATTAATGGCTACATGTCTTTCACTGTAATAATTTTAAACTAAAATATTCACTATATATTTCAGTCATGCCTCATATATTAGGTATGTGTTCTACCACTGAGCTACATCTCCAACTTTGATTTCATTTCATTTCATTTATTTTGAGGTAGGATCTCACTAAGTTCCCAGGCTGGCCTTGAACTAGACAATCCTCCTACCTTAGCACCCTTGGTAGCTGGGGTTACAGACATGGGGTTATCTACATGCTCTGCTTAAAAATTATTTTTTATTACCACAAACTAATTTATGTGTTATCTGGCCCAAACTTTAGAAATCTTGGTGGGCTTGTATAAGCACCAAGTTGGGGGCAGTATGTAGGTGTGTGTACATGTGTGTGTATGTTTAATATTTTGACTGCTCCCATTTTTTTCATGATTACTATGAGGGTAGGAGATGTATTTCCTCCCTGAGAATTCAGAAAATAAATGTCTACAGATGTCAGTATTCACCAACACTAGTGATTTGAAGGTAAGGGAAGCAGTTTCCCACATAGTTCACACATAGGCACAGTTATGTGCCTGTGTTTTTGTGTGTGTGTGCGTGTAGTCACAAAATTTACACAAACCCTGTTTCGCTATCAGGGAAGACATATTAGCTCAATTGTTCTGAATAGCCAGGTATTTTTCTGTGAAATGCTGCTAGGTAACAAATGGTAATTCAACACTGATGCTGAATTTCTGAAGACTGGAGCTTACAAAGAGAAGTGATGTGTGGGGAGAGCAAAGCAGACTTCTGGAGTGGTGGTCATTGCTGGTGCTTTCTTATACAATGAGACATAAGAACAACAAGGCCTGTAACATCTATTTCCTCTTCATAATGACTCTTAGAACATTCATTTCATCCAAATATACTTACTACCAGCATGTCTCTAGTGGATTTTTTGTCTATATCTAGATATTCCTTAGTAATATGTCAAAGGAAGAGAGGTATAGCAGTGACCTGAATACGAGGATTTGCTATGTCTATGTTTTTGACAGTAGTGATCACTTTTACCATATACTTTCTGACTGCTTCAGGTGTTAAAAAGCAGTGAGGCCTGGGGCTGTTGCACAGTGGTAGAACACTTGCCTGGCATGCACAATGCCCAGAATCCAATCCCCAGCACTGCAGAAAAATGTCTGGCAAATTCCAGCAGTGTCAGAAGTTGGTGTCCTACTTACAGTCTCCATGATATGTGTTAATAGACTGAAGAACAACAAACACCATTTCCTCCAGGCTATTTTCACTAGCCCCAAATCTTTGGGGGTACACCTTGTCATTTGAAAACATTCATGGCCAATTTCAAGATGATAATAATTTGAATATCAAATAATAGATAGAAGTGTATTAATGTTACTTTGAGATTGGCCTTCCTCTTAATTTTTACTAACAACACACATACTTGGATTCATCCTAAAGAACTTCTCATTTCCTGAAGCGATTTTAAATAGGCCATACTACTCCTTCTTATCTTGCTTTACAAATACTTTATCAGTAAAGTGTAGAATTTAAAAGCATCCCTAAAACATTAATACTTTTTCTGAGGCTGATATAGATTGCCTTGAGATAAGTATTTATATCCAGTTACCAGCAGTCAAAAAATCAAGAAAAATGTTTCATTAATACATGAATTGTGATGACTCAAATAGTTTTAGAACTCCATAGCTGTTCCCAGGGTGTGTGTATTTGTGTGTGTCACATTGCATGTGTGTGTGTGTGTGTAGCAAAGTAGGTGGTGAAAATGCACTGCATGCAGAGATGCATGCCAGAGTAAAATTTTGCATATATTTTCCACATATCTGTAGTTTCCAATTAAGATATCTGTGTAGTTTACTTCATGAATGCATGTAATAAACCTGGCATTAGCAATACGTTACATAAGAGGTCACATTTGCAAACTAAGGGCGTTTTCTATTCTTGAATTTAATAACTGCCCACATTCTTGGATCTAGAATTTTTGTTGCTATTTGGCCTTGAAGGAGCATCCTAAGAAAGAGAACTATAAAAGAGATGTGGTCAATTTTTTTCTCATTGAGAGCAGGAAGCAATAAAGTTGGCAGTATTTTACATAGTTGGGATTAGGGTGAGGTCATTGAAGCCAAAATATATAAGGGCAGCATGGTTCCTATAATTATTTAGAAATTTGATGTTTGGTTCTCCATGGATTTTTGTATTAAATTTCATTTTTAAAGAATATTGCATTAAATAGATTTATCTTTACTACAGATTTTTGAGTGATCCCTTAAAATTTGCATCTGATAGATAATAACCAATGCAGATAGATAATAACCAATAATGAGACAAGGTTGAGACACTTGCCTCAACCTTGTCTCAACCTTGTCTCAACCTTGTCTCATTATTGGTTATTATCTATCTGCAAGGTCACATAGACATAACTATGGTGGCAATGGTAGTCACTCCTGGAATTTAAACAATGAAATCTGAAACAAGTCCCTTGATATTCTGAATATGGACAGCGAGAGCAATGGTAGAAGAAGACAAAGATGCCAACCAGATCCAGTGAGCTGGAGTCCTGCAGACTGGTAATGGAACTGCACCTGTATGACCATGACTTACCAAATTGTTCATATATTTTTCTTCCAAGTGACATGAAGAAATGTGAAAAAAATAGCTATTAGATTCAGTGTGTTAGTTTTGTTGAGAATTTTTGCATGTAACATCCTTATTGAATCATACGTATTTCATGGGAATTGTCTACGATTTTTTTGTAATGGCCTTGTCAAATTGCAGTTTTAAGATTCTACTAGTTTAATAAAATGAGTTGACCGTTGCTTCCCCCTTTCTATTTTGTTTGTTTGTTTTTTTATTTGTGTGTGTGTGGTGCTGGGGATCGAACTCAGGCCCTTGTGCTTGCAAGGCAAGCACTCTAATCACTGAGCTAAATCCCCAGCCCCCCCTTTCTATTTTGTAAAAGAATTTATGTAAGATATTTATCTTTATGAATTTGTTAGAATTATTGCTGAAACAATCCATGGCTGGTCTTTCTTCTTTGTGGGAAGATTTCGAATTGCAACTTGAATTTCTTAGATATGCTATGAATTCAATTTTCTATGATCTCTTTTGGGTTAGTAACTTGTGTTTCTTATAACAACTTTCCCCATTTTATCTAAGAGATTGAATTTCTTGGTAGAAAGTTATTTATAATATTCAATATCTTCCTTTCAATATATTTGAGATCTATACTGATGCCACTGTTTCATTTAAGATATTGTTAGTATCTTATTGTTAGTATTGTTTTATCTTATTTTGTCTTTATCAATATTGATGTTAATGTATCAATATTATTTTCTAAAAATAAGCAAATATTCGGCTTTGTTTGTTTGCCTATTGTTTTCTGTTTTTTGTTTCATTGATTTCTACAATTACTTTTTCTTCCTTCTGTGTTCTTTAGGTTAGTTTTCTATTTCTAGCATCTCTGAAAGCTTAGATTGTTCATTCTATGCCTTTTTTCTAATATAAATTTGAACATATGAAAATATAAGTGAAAGCTATTAATTTTTCTCTACATATTACATAAGGTGCATTTCATGAATTTTGCTGTTGTGTTTTTATTAAATTTGAATTTATATACAGATTTTCTGTTGGTTATTTCTTTGACCCATGGGTCAGCAAGAAGTGAGTTGGCTAATATTCAGGTAGGTAGTGATATCATTTTAATATAGAAAATAACTCTATTTTGGTCTGAGAATGAACTCTATAATTTCAATCTTTTGAAATGTATTGAATTATTTTTTAAAAATTAACTAACATGAGTTATCTTGTCAAGATTCTATGTACATTTGAAAAAATTTGTATTCTACATTTATTGGATGTGATGATTTATAAATATCAATTAAATCAAGTTGGCTGGTAATATATAAGTCCTCATTATTAACTTTCTCCTACATGTTCTATGGTTACTAGATTACTAGGAAAAATGTGTTAAATTCTTCAAACACTGTGATGGTTGATCTTGATCATCAACTTGATTGGCTTGAGAAACCATTTGAGTAAAGAATACTCTGGTAGATCGTGGTGGTATGACACCAAAGACTATATTTGGTCTCTGGCCCCTTCCTCTCTGCCTCTTCTCATGCTCTCTGCTTCTCAAATACAATGACTTGTGCTGCTTTTCCCTGCCATGAAGTTTCTGTGTTGGAGCTGCCAACCATAGACTGAAACTTCTGAGCCTGTGAGCCAAAATAAACCCTTCTTCCTTCAAGATGTTTATGTCAGGTACTTGGGCACAGAACGTGAACAGCTGACAAATATAACTATTTTTATGAATTTATTTCTCTTTGAGTCTAGCATATGATAACATCTGTGTAATTAATCTCTATTATTATACGCACATATGGATATGATATTTTTATTTTATTATTCTTTGATATTAATACATTCATTTGATATTTATTATGTTTGGGGAACTCATAATATATATTCCCATAATTTAACTCTTGACCTATCTAAACATTCAAAATGCATCTATTTTAACCAACAGAGTTCAATCTTGCTTTTGAATCCACTGTTATTTTCGCCTTTAATAGAACATTCCATTTATATGTAATATAAAAATGTCTATTTCATTTTTAGCATATCCTCTATTTTAATTCCTTTGTTTCTAATTTACTGTTTTCTTTGGTTTGTGTATTTTTGTTATCCAATTTTTTTATAGCACACTTGCCTTTTTAGCTATGGAATTTTCAAGGGTATTTCTGCTAAAAGTAACAAGATAGTCGTTTCATATTAGTCTTCCTTAAAATGATATACTATATAACCTAAAATGTAAAATCATCCCAATTTTTGTAATCCTCGTCTTTTTTTTTACCATGGCATAGATCAGCACAAGACACAGGAAAGATATTTGAGAATTCATATGGTAAAGAACCTCTAGGAATATAAACAAATTGAAAAATCTCTCAAAAAGACCTTAATGTCTGCTGAGTAGAAAACATTACAAGCTGAAGCTATGTATAATGAAGGTAATCAATGTAGAAAGGCCTTCAGCTGTATTACTAATCTAAATGTGCACTAGAGAACTCATGCTGGAGGGAAATTATAGAAATTCAGGAAATGCGAGAAAGCATTTATTGATTGTTTAGCTAAGTCACACGTGACTCACACAATGGACACAAAACTTATAAATGTAAGGAATGTAGGGAATCCTTAAAATGTTCTTGTATCTTAGGACTTGTAAAATTCCCAATAGAAAGAAATACTATATGTATACAAAACCTAGGAAATACTTTATTCTTTATCTATTGTTTTTCACATAACAACTTATGGGTGGAGATGAGCCTTATTATGAATATAAGAAAAATCATTGAATTTTCCTTGATCTCTTAGAAAATGTGAAAACTCTCTATGAATGTAAAATTGTGGAAATATCTTCAATTATCCCTTATCCAGTAGGGCACATGTGAGAACTCATATTAGACTTATATTCCATGAATATAACACAATGTGAGAAAGCCATTATTTTCACATTGCTAATGTACATGTAAGAACACACATTGGAGAGAAGATTATGAATAAAAATAATGTGAGAAAATCCTTACTTATTCCTCAAAACTTAGCCTTTAATAACCACATGAATGCAAATTCTGGAGAGTGGCCCTATAATTTTAAACAACGTGACAAATCATTTATTCTTTACATTTCACTATACATTGTATGTTGGAAAGAAAAACCATGAATTGGCTAATTTTAAATGTCAATTTTACTATATTAAGGAACATGTAGACACCTGGTAAAATATTATTTCTGGGTGTGTTTGTTAGGGTGTTTCTATGAAAGACTGGCATTTGAATTAGTGAAGCAAGTGAGGAAAAATCCAGTCTCACCCAATGGGAAGCAAGAACCAGTCAGTAAGTTGAGGGCCCATGTAGAACAAAAAGGTTTAGGAAAGGAGTTCAATCTGACATATGAAACTTGGACATCAATTTTCTCCTGCCCTTAGGCATAAGAAAGGTGGCTGATCCAGTCTTCAGGGTCTAGGACTCTGCAGCCAGCTCCTCAGATTCTCAGAACTTTGAACTTGCACCAGGCTTCGCCACCAACTTTGCCAGTTTTCAGTTCACAGGTGGCATATTGTGAAACTTCTCAGACTTCATAATTTTATGAGCCAATTCACACAAAATTCTCCCTCTCTCTCTTTCCCTCTCCCCTCCCCCACTTGCCTGCTCCCTCTCTCTTACATTAGTATATGTTTCTCTGGAGAACCTTAACTGACTCTCCAAGTATTCCTCATTCCTGATGAAAAACATGAGAACTCACACTAAAGAAAATCCTATTAATATATGGAGTGCAGCAATATGCTAACTTATATCTAATTCTTTCAAAGGCATGTGAAAATTCACATTAGAGAGAAACCATGTAAGAAATATGTTAGGAATGTCTTAAATTATAATTTCTCACACTTCAGTGCACTCATGAGAACACACACTGAAGAGAAATCATAAATATAGAAAAATGTGGGCGAGCCTACTAGTCTTTCCTTTTCCTTAGTAAGAAGAGAACTCATACTGGGAGATATGATTCTCAAGAATGTGAAACATTCTTTAATTTTCTTCATATTTTCAAAGACATGTAAAAATTCATAATGGAAAGAAGCTCAATCAATGTAATCTGTGTGGAAAAATCTTCAGGTGCATCTGTATCCTTATACACAAGGAAATTGATTCAGGAAAAGCATTTGTAAGTGTGAAGTTTTTTATCAGTTTCTCATCCTTAAACCCCCTAATAATAAACCCCCTAAACCTCACAAATAATAATTATTATTTTGTAATAAATAAAATTTTATGGTAACAATTATTCTCCCATTACCTTTTCAGCTGTATCAGAAAACTTTTGATACATACAAGTATTATGCTATCTCTATATATATATATATGATATGATACATATCTATATATGATATGTATCTAATTATTGTTTCTAATTATATAGATATATGTCATATATAGATTAGGATTATATATATTATGATATCTATATAGATATATAGATCTAGATTTAGATCTCTGTTAACAAACTTGATTTTTTTCCTTGATTCTGGTTAGAAACTGAGTTGGAAGAAAACTGAATCAAAATTCAATGGTTAGGTTCAATGTTGACCTTATGGGGAAATTTGATTCCCCAGTTCAGTTCAGTTTGTAAGCAGAATCATGGACTGATGGAGAGAATTCTTGAACTGATATAGATAGATAGATAATTTCCTTTATGAAATTTCCTTGGATCTGTTGCTGAATCAAAACATTTTTAATTTGCAAGTAACTACCTTTGAAATTAGCTGTGTTATTGTTTCTAATTGATGTCCATCATGATCAACACAGGTAGTCATTGTGAAATGGACTTTGATATCCATTCAGTTTTTCATTCTAGCCTATGTTAGAGTTTGAGTTTTGCCTACCTGATACCTATTCTGTTCTTAGTAACAATTTAGAATTTTTCAAGTTATTGATATTTACTGTTGAAAGATGTATCTTCAGCATTTTCTGTAGCTAATATAGTTAAAGTCAATAACTAATTGTCTTGGTGAATTGATAGTTGGTAGAAATAAGAAATACAGAATGTGTAAATAGAATTGTTTGAATAAAATTACATATTACACTAGTAAGAACTGGTATACATTTTGCTACAGTAATAAACTATTTGAAAATTTTGGTATCTTGCCAGGCATGGTGGCTCACACCTGTAATCCCAGTACTCAGGAGGATGAGGCAGGATGATCACCATGAGTTTGAGGCTAGCCTAGGCTACATAGTTAGTTTAAGGCCAGCCTCAACTACATAGCGAGACTCTGTCTCAAAAGAAAAGAAAAGAAAATTCCAGTGTCTTGAGGAAGTGAAAGTTTATTTCTTGCTTATACAGTCTGTTTCAGTCCAGATAACTCTCCAGGGAAGCTATCCTTCATGTGATGAATTAGTAATCAAGTTATCTAGATCTTGTGGCACCTCATCATCAACATTAAATTGCTGCAGCAGTTGAATGAGTTGGAGATTGGAATATCAGTAAAAATTATTTTTCCTGATGTGTCTGATCACTTCCACTAAAACACATGCCTTATTTGAAAATGTTCAGAGAAGTACAATCTTGCTGTATGCCTAGAAGCAGAGAACTTGATATTGGTAATACTATCAAACAAAAATAAAAGAGTAATAATGAACACACTAAAATGAGATAGAGAGCATATACAAAATATAATTTGCAGGTTTTAACTTTTAGAACAAAATTGCAAATCTAGCTTTGTATACTTAGATATATTGCCATTTATATTATGTAGACATTTTAAGCATTTGGTTGTTGAATGCCAAGATTATCTTACTTTGTTTCTATAATTACAGGTATTTACTACTTTAACAATATTTTAACTCTAAATTAAATTTATCAGAAAATATTGCAATAATTGAAATGCTATATGATTACTCTTTAAAGTTATTAGAGACCTAGTAAATGTAGAGAAGTCACCACATTTTAACTTATAAATATTTTAAAAGAACACTTCCTTTAACGAAGAAGGAATGGGGTACTTCAGTTTTTTTTATTCAAAAACAATTTCTTGGGCCACATTTTAAATAATGTGGGGCTTATTAGATTGGTTCACTTAACCTACAATTCATTTCCTTCTAGTGAAATGGTGATTTCACCAATAAAATTGAACTTTAGTTAGGTTTTCAGAGTCAATGGTTTTAAGAGAGCAAGTTTAATAGGGGACATTTATAGATTACAATATTTACCCAGAAGCCAAATGCAGAAGGTGCCGAATGTCCATCTAGGCACTGGAGACCCAAAAGATCCAACTGAGGGCTGGGAGCCCACAGTACTGTCCCATGTACGTCCATGTCTGCACATGATGGCTGAAGAGAGATCTTCCATGGAACCAGGATACAATGCTTGCAGCAGAGATGACAACCAGAGCTCCTCCGAAGCAACAGCAGCCATCCTTGACAACAGCAAGGCCCCAAGCTCCTTCCTCAGTGAGGACAGCTGAGCCCCCTCCAGAAGAACCAGCCACAGCAGAGCTTCTCCTGGGAAACAGCCCGCCAATGCTACGGCTCCCACTCTGCCTTATGTTGCATCAGCAACAACCCTCTGGTGGAACTTGTACCCCTAGCATTACACCAACTCAGTCCAGCTGGGCGTTCTGGCTCAAGTTGACCGTATTAGGTCCACCACAGGTGATAATGGGAAACCAAAAACCATATTTTCCAGATAACTTCACATCTACAATTATGAGATCAGATTAGATTATACTAGTTAGATACACACACAAATATGGATGAAAAATTGAAAATGACTCCAAGAATATTCCATCCTTCTGTCTGTCTTAGCCTGAGTTTCCCTGAAATGAAACTCAACAATGAGGTTTTGGGTGCAAATAATTTGTTTGAGAGGTGAACCTGGGCATCATAGAGAAAGAGTGGTAAATTGAGACAGAGAAGTGAGAATAGCCACTAAAAGGCAAGATAATAAATGTGTTACCTCTATGTACATATGGAGATTAGTTCCACTGGGAATTCTAACCATATTAAATGTGTCAAAGAGTGGTATCATAGAGAAACAGTATTTATCTCATAATTTCTCCATTACTTGCTGAGTGTTTACGCAAAAGGTGCATAACCCCTGGAATTTCTGAAATGCCCTGTTTGTGATCTGAGCAAGTCATTCAGCATTGGAAAAAGCCCACATATAGAAGAAGGTATTAGAGAAAAAATAGCCATTTTCAAGAAATGTAGCAGAAATAAAATTGAACTTTAAGGTGATCCAAGGGGCTATGAGCAGAGTTGATAAATTCTGCTATAGTCCATCTCGTCTATCACTTAATCACTTGTGCTAGAGACTAAGCCACTTTATTACTGATGCTTCAAGGTAGCAACCAATTGCAAAATATTGTAAAAGATTAAAATTACAGGGTTTTCCAGACCCCAATGCTATAGATAGTCCTAAAGCTGTCATCGATATCCATTACCTCCCTCCTCTACCATGCACTCTTGATCCCCCTCATCCATGGCAAACACTTCTAATTGATCTAGGTTGCTTACTTGGTAGTGTAATAGCCTCATGTGTGAAAGACAGAAGTTCTGGGGACTTGCTTTTACTGGGCTATGTTTCCTACAGTTTCCTACTGAATGTTATCAACAGACGTAGAAGCACCAATAGGCCCAGTAAGTCTCATGAGCCTTCTTTAAAACTAACAACCCTAGTTCCTTGTGATAAGTAAGGCCCAATTATTTTATTGGTCTAACTCTTTTCTTGCATACTTCTACACAGCCATAAGTAATCTGAAATTATCAGGAACAAGTCATATTTTTTGGTTCAGGAAAATGCTTTCTGTGTACCCTGATGGAAGCATCATCCTTTTGGGGTCAGGACTTCTGCTCATATAGCCTAGAGTTGTAAGAAGATTGTAATAGTTGATTGATTGTGTCAACTCAAGTAAAAGAAGCTCAACTAAAGTGGCTGAGCAATTCCACGCCCCAGGGTATAGAAGACCCACCCTAGGGCGGCTTGTCACCTGGATGGTATAAAGGGGAAATGAAGGCCAGATCTGTCTCAGGTACTTCAGAGGAGCTCCAGTCTTCGCCTTCACCTTGGAGGTAATCTCCTGGCTTCCAGTGCAGACTTTTCAGCTTCTGGCAGAGACCCTTCATCCTTCTGGTGCAGACTCTTCAGCCATTCAATGCAGACCCATCGGCCTCCTGTTATGGACTCATATGGAAGACTGCAGTGAGCTCCCAACCTTTGACTGGATCCTTCGAATCTCCAGTGCACAGACAGACCCTCTGCACTCTTCCACATCCAGCTCTGTGGGCATCCTTCCTAAGCCAATTTGTAAATTCTTATATATTTGTGTATCTTGTGTTACATCTGTTTCTCTAGTAAATACTGACACAGAGATGAAAAATACATTTCTTAAATGAACCACTAGGATCATTTATGAGAGGGGCCAAACCTATTCCTACCTTTTGATTCCCAAATGTTTTATGGGCCTATTCAACGATAATACATATTTTCTATAGATTCTAGCTGGTTTCCAACAGCACAATTATAATGGCCTTTGGTTCAGTGTTCTTACAGAATCCTAGAAGACAGTGTTTCAGTCATGCAGAATTTATACCCAAATTGGACACTAAACTGAGGTTTTAACACCTTGGCTGAGCCTTTATGATAAATCTAATGTCTAGTGTGGCCAGAAAGTGCAATGCAGTATTTGGTTATAGTATGAATCCCATAGTCATATGCCCTCTGTACTGTAATAGAAGTTCCTTTGTCCAAAGGTGATGTTATATTGAAACCAATAATAGTACATCTCACATTTAATAAACCCTAAAATAGTGATGTGAGCAGAAGCATTGAGAATAGGAAAAGCAAAATTCACATTCTTTTTTTTTAATTTTATTTTTGGGTGCTGGGGATCAAACTCAGGACTTCGTGCTTGCTAGATGAGCACTCTACCACTGAGCTAAATCCCCAACCCTGAAATTCATATTCTTTTAAGCTTGTTTGTAGGTTCTAGCAGAGGAGTGCAGATACTTGTATACCCTTGACCAAGGAAATGGTCCTCCTCTACTGGGGACAGTTATCCTCTTTGATCAAGCACACAGCTTTGAGAGGGTGTTATGGTTTGTGTCTAGATGTCCCCTCAAAGCCTCATGTGGTAAGAGATAGCTGGATCTAGAGTGTATGATTACTAAATTGATCCATTGATCGGTTTGGCATTGTTCTGCTGGGATCAAGGATGTGAGCCTGAGATTGGGGGGTGGGAGTGTGGGCTGCCCTGGGGGCAGGTAGCCTAGATAATAGATACAGGAAGAAGCTTAACTAGCTGCTTGTTTGCATTGCTTATTTGCATACATTCCTTGCATTTTCCTCACTCCACGAGCCCACCCTGCCTCGGATCCAGCGGACTATAGACTGAAACCTCTGCAGACTGTGAGCTAATAAACCTTTCTTCCCCTAACTTTGGGTGTCGAGTATTTTGTCCCAACAACGAGAGAAAAGTAACTAAAACAGAGGGATATACATAGACAGTGAGGGAGGAAGGAGACACCTGCCTAGCCAGCCAGATCAGCCTAATCAACCCTGGCGATCAATTGGAGTGACACATACCACAACCAGATCGCCCTTACATCCAAAATTCACATTCTTAATAAGCATCAATCCAATATTTACGCCTGATTTTATGATTTTGTTTATTTCAGGACCCTTATCATCCCGCCAACCTAATTGCCACTGTCATGTGCATTCTTATCTCAAACCACTTACCACTTCACACAAAGAAGATAGTCAGGTATACATCTAAAGCCCAGTCTACTAGGAAGGTTATCCCTCATCCCTGTCCTCTAGTACTAATTGTACATCACTAGGCTATTTGGGCTCAAAACCAACACATTAATCCAAAATGCTCATAAACCAGGCTTCTTGTACTCTTCTGTCAGTGGTCATTATGAACTTCCTCTCCACAAGGCCATAAAGGTAAGTTGAAAAGAGAGGTATCAGTGCCATGGAGAGAAGTAATAAGGAACAGAGGTCTATTCGCATAAATTACTTGTACACCCAGGCTTCTTTCAGGTGAATCTACAGTTGTTGGCCATGATTTATTTGACTTCTTTAAAGGCCATACAGTTGAATTGAATGAGGATACTGTGATAATATCTGCCCTTTTATCCTTCAAGTCCCAAAAGGTGGCACTAATCTTTGCAACCATAGAATGTGAGAAGTATAAACTACTTCTGATTTTACTCTCAACTTGGAAAGAGAAAATTTTTAAAACATTTCTTCCTGTTTTTACTTCATTGGTCAGGGAAATAATACACAGGTTCAGGCAGCTGCTGAGTATACGCATCCCCATTACACATTTAGAAATTGGGAACATTACCTTAATGGGTTTTTGTTTTGTTTTTGGTGCTGGGGATCAAACTTGGGGACTTGCTCTTGCTAGGCAAATGCTCTACCACTGAGCCAAATCCCCAGCTTTCCTTAATGTATAAGACTTTCCAGGACTTTGCTTTCATGTATTTGTAGCTCCATTGCTAATACATTCAAATGTTGGGCCTAGTTTTCAGCACAGTTAGACCTCCAGCTGTAGAAGATAAATGTCTTATTTCCAAGGAAGAACTTTCAGCTGTCCCAATGTTCCCTAAATTGATTTACCTTGAATAAACTTTCCCAAGCATGACCCCCACTTCCTGCAAGTACATATTAACCAGGAAAGTTGGATAATTTGAGTTTACCATTCTATTTATTCAGAGTTTAGCTAAGACAGGGAAGTCAACTTCACAATCCTCTTAACTAGGTTTTTTTCCAATTTGCTTCATGTGCTGAAGCTTTTGTAGAAGATCCTCATAAAGCTGTTACGCATTCAGTCCTCCACAGGTGAATCTTAGTAAGTCTGGTGTTGTAGCATGACAGCAGTGGTGGCGTTGGTTTCTCCCAAATGTAAACCCTGAGTCAAGAATTTAGGTACAATTTATTTATTTTAATAGTGATCTCAGAAATTACAAATGAATAAGTGGAGAAAATTAATAAAGAGGAGAGAGAAAAGAAAAAAATTATAAGTTTTAATAATCAGATAACATTTGTGGTTACATGGGTCTCAACCTTACTAAAAATTTCTCAGTTTCCCAAGGAATTGTGTGTGGAATAGGCATCTGAACTATCCCACTGCCTTAGTTACTTTTCTTGTAGCTGAGACACAATACCCAACACCCCAATTTAAAGGAGGAAAGGTTTACTTTAGCTTACAGTTTGCAGAGGTTTTAGTCCACAGTTGGCTGGCTCCAAGGCAGGCAGAGGGGCTTGGCAGAGGAGGGTTGCTTATGATATGGCAGTCAGGAAACAGAAGGCGAAGGGAAGAGCAGGGAACAGATGAGCCCTTGCAAGCCACGACCCAGTGACCCACCTCCTCTGACCAGGCTCCGCCTCCCAACATCACATTTAGCCATAAACTCATCAGTGGACTAATTCACTGATAAGTATCAAGCTTCTGTGATCCAATAACCCCTCCAAGTCCCACCTATAAGCACATGAGGATTTAGGGGGAGATTCAGATATAAACCATAATACACACAAAGGGAGGAGAAAGTACATTGATTCCCAACTCCATTTTCATTGAGGATTTATTCTAGGGGCATTAAATCTCTGAAAGTTCTAGGTTGCCTTGTGTATTGGCAGAGCAAACTCCTATGGCACCAAAGAAGCATCAGGCAGAGAGTGAGAAAAACAAATGTACTTGAAATAAAAAGTTGTCAGCCTTCTGAAGTTTCTGTCACACTGCACATGTACTCTGAGATGGGTCAAGGGAATATAAAACAAGTATCAATAGCATCAGTTATTCTGCTGCATTTGTTTGTGTCTCTTGGCAAGAAAGATTGTGAAAACATGTAGTGAAATACAGCTACAGAAGAAAATCTCAGCATTCTGTTATCAGGAGCAATAGTCAGATTGTGTTTTCCAGTATGTAAGCACCAACTCTTTGGGTTTGGGATTCTGGAAGAGCAAAAATGGATGACCAATACCTGGATTACAGCTGTGGCAATGGGCTGTTGGAATTCAGTATTTCCTAAACCCTACTTATCCACTCATCCTAATGATGCTGTAAGTGTCTAATTATATTAAATACTTTTCTGCTTAAACTCTCTGGAGTTCTTTTTGTTAAATCCTGTGGACCTAGAAAAATATTATATTTTTACCAGAGAGGTTGCAGGCAACAGACACTCAAAAATTAAATTTAGGATCGATTATATGGTCTGACTGTATTTAAGGGGAATAATAATCCCATATCCTCAAGAAACTGAGGTATTTATACTCCCTGGCAACCAATAACAAAGAAATGTGTTCAACTTATCACTTGTTCCACCTGGAATTAATTACTAATTGAGGCATGCCTCTGGCAAGCAATGTGGCTACTGTACTAAGTTAGTATGGTGAGAATAAGGAAAGTCTGTGGGGAAGGTGGCTACTTTTGACTGCACTGAGGAGTTAAATAAAATAACAAATTTAGGGTTCTTAAATTCTCAGGTCAGGACATAATATGAAGAGCAAATATTTTGTTACTTTAAGAAGATTTCTTCCTAAAGCTAGCTCCAGGGCTAGCATAAATAAAAATCAGATAAAATGTCTGATTTTTTAGCCTGATAAATAGTTACAAATGTTGAATTCACAATCACTAGGTATTTTTCATAAAAATGGTAAGAGTATTGATTAAGAAAGAGAATTGGAATAGAGACAGCTAGGCAAATTCAGATCTATCTTGAATCTCCAAACTTGAGCCTTTTCCCAGCAAAAACAAACCAACATTTTAAATTTAGACTGCCCCCCCATACTCTGTAGTGACCTCACCTTAGATGGTTACACTGCAAAGGATGCTAATTTTCTTGTGATCTCCACCTGCAACTCTTGTTGTCTATATAATTAGTCATATCCCAACATGTTGAAGGTAAATAAGTACTAAGCTGGTCCCAGTTTAGAAGGTCTATATAATAAAAGAATTGCAATATTTTACTAACTACATCACAAAACCTATAGAGATATGTTTTAAGAATTGATTGTTAGTCTACTAGACCAGAAAGGAAAGAACCATGCTTAATATTGGGCTGAATTTTGATGGATATATTTTCCAGAGATTCTAAAATCAGTATTCATGTTTTACCATATTGATTTTAACAGTTCTTTTGGTCAGCTGACTTAAACCTTGATTCAAGTGTCATCAAAACTAAATCGATTGGAGGTGCTGTTGATTCCTTAGAGTAATGTAAACAAAACAAAATCAAATACTGGTGGAAATAAGTCTTCACTTTTATTCTTGCCCAAGGCACACAAATGTTAGGGGTACTCTTGCTCCTTTTGAGAGTTATTGAAAATTCTTATTATTTCAGCATCCTACGGGACATTACATTTTTGCACCACACTACCGAGCTCATACTGATTGTATCTGTTCAAGTAACGTGCCCTCGGTATCCTGGTAAGTTATATGTATACCAGAGGAGGAGGTGGGCCTCAGACAAATGTAAAGAGCTGACTATGGGAGTGTAGCTCAGTGGTGTAGTGAGTGGTTGCCCATTATGCATAAGGCCTTGGATTCAGTCTCCAGCACAGTGAAAAAACAATTAAAGGATGCCCTCTTAATGAAATTCCAAGGAATCTAGGGGTGTAGCCCATGTTAAGATACTCCCAAGAAAATGAATAATAGTTACTGCTGTTCCCTTGCACTGTATCTTTTTTTTTTTATGCCAGGGATTGAACTCAGGGCCTTGCACTTGTTAGGCAAGCACTCTAACCACTGAGATAAGCCCCCAGTCTTTTGCACTGTATTTTTAAGAAAAAAGGAAAATTTGGTGACCTTTTTTTGATCTTGGGGCAACAGAACTTGTCTTTTGGCATCCTTTGCTAACTTTCTTTCTGAATAACTGTTAAGGCCGTCAGCTTTAAATTGAACCTAGAATTAGAGAAGGCTCTGCAGCTACTCAAAAACTTGTTTAAAACAGTGGTCCCACTTGAGACTCAGCAGATAAAATTGTGGCGATGAGTTCTGAACCCAGGGCCTTGTGCACATTTGGCAATCACTGTATCACTGAGCTACCCAGTCTCATAACTATATTTAAAGTTTCTAGCATAATGGAATATTGTATGAACCTGGTGGTATAAGAAAAATATAGCATGAACTGCTAGGGTTTGGAACACAGTCCTACCTTTTCAGCAAATAATTGCTTTCCTGTTGAGAAATATCTTTTTCAAAGCACTCCCCATAAGATACTAGTAAATTACAAAGATAGTTTGCTATAATATTTATGAATTACACAGAGGAAAGCAGTAACATTTATAGTTGAGGCAAAATTTTGATGAAATGATCAAAGTTAATATCACCAGTAATGAAACATACTAATAGCACATCTTTCCTAATGTACTGATCATCACTTGTGTTATTCTTCCTGAATATGTACAATCAAAATTTAATCATGAGAAAATATTAGGCAAACCCAAATTAAGAGACATTTAATGAATAATTGGTAAGTACTCTTTTTTAAAGTGTTAATGTAGGAAAGTAGAAGGAAGACTATTAGAGATGAGGAAGAGAATCAGGGAAGAGGGAAAGGAAGGGAAGAATAAGGGGGGGTGAAATAAAGTATGCCAACCCATGTGCCAACATGTCCAAACTGAACCCATTATTCTGTATAACTAATATTCACTAATACACATTTTTAAAGTGTTAAGATCATAGAAGATGAAGACTGGAGAATTATCTCAGGTTGGAAGAAACTAAGAAGACATGACAACTGAAAGCAATGTGGTATCCTGTATTGATTACAAGACCAGAAAAGGAACATTAGTGAAATAAACTTTAATAAAGTATGTAGAGTAAATTAAGCATGTCCATAATTTCGTATACTTTTGTTATGTAAGATGTTAATATTTGGGGAAGTTAAATAAAAGAAAAATGGAAACCCCTTGTCCTATTTTTATAAATGTGTGCCTGAAGTTATTTCAAAATAAAAAGGTTTTTTTAAATGTGCTTCATTAATGGTCATGGAGATATACTACCCTCATTCATTTTCAAGGGGGTTCTTTTTTTTTTGCCCTCTTCCTTAATTCAAAGTTTATTCATGATTGTCTTAGTTACTTTTCTCATTGCTGAGACAAAATATACGACACCCACAAGCTAAGGGAGGAAAGGTTATTTAGCTCACCAGTTGTAGAGGTTTCAGTCCATAATTGGCTGTCTCCAAGGCAGGGTGACCTGGCAGACAGGTATTGCAGAGGAGAAACACTTCATGGTGGGCAGAAAGCAAGCAAGGGACCTTAGCAGCTCTTTTCTGCCCCTTTTATATTCTATCTAGGCTACTGGGATTAGGGTGATGCCAAACCAATCAGTAGACTGATTTAGTAATCCCAGCACCTTTCATCCTATCATTGCACCATGAATCAGTCACACACTGTAGATCCAGCCACCCCTGAAAAAGCCTCACCTATGACCACATGAGGCTTTGGGGAGACATCTAGACACAAACCATAACAATGGCTCAGGTCAAACTCATCAGATGGATGGTTGGCCAGTTCATTTTTGCTGTTTTTTAAAACTCTATCTTTAATTGAGTTTGGGTGGAGGAGCTTGCATGGAGGAGAATCCACTGTTACTAGGACACTTAAAAACAATGCTCTGTACCATGACAGCCATTATGAAAAGCTACGGGACAGATTTCAGATTTCTATTGGTTCTCAGGCCTGGGAAAGGCTGGACTTCTCCCAAACGTGTGGCTTGGTTTTTCCTGTAAGCAATGTGAATCTTGAAAATGCTCATGAATCCCTCTTCACTTTGAAAAGTGAGACTCTCAGACCAGAGTTATGTAGCTTTTTAAAGGTATAGTATAGGCTTTTGTGACATGCAGTTAAAAGTACTAAACATTAACTGTGTTATCGGCTCCATCATCCTCCACATGGTCACTTCCCACCATTCCGATTTCCTCATCTACTACATCTTCTCTCATTGCCTGATACATTTCTTTAAAGCTCCGTATCCTTTTTGGAACAAGATGCAACATGTAAATAGGTAATATAAAAAATGACTCTGCTAACATAGGCAAAAGTTCTATCAAACTGTGCTTTTCTGAAATGAAGTTTCTTAACCTCTCTTTGCTTTTGTTCCTTTTTCAATATTAGAATGAGACACAGTTTTTGGTCCTTAATGCATAGAGAAATATTTTAACAGATAAGCTGGCTTAGTGATGAAATGCACATTTCAGAAGCCCACAGTACATTACATCATGATTAAATATTACATATTAGGACAATACTGGCATTAGTCTTGGCACAGTTTTAAATTACATATTAAGGTATAAAATACTTTATCAAATTGGTTACAATTGTACTCCACTATTTAAAAATTTATGATATTTGCATTTTAAGTGGTATTTTCTTTAAACAGACACTTTACAAAGATGCTGCTGAATTGAAATTATTGACATTACCTGAAAATATGGGAATAAGTCAATCATCAATAAAGCAATTATACATTAACAAAAATATAGCCATCATTATTAAGGAATTGGAAACTACTACAGGAAATATAGTGTTTCAGTTGGTGCCATCTTGCTTGAGCTGTTTTATGTATTTTCTCTCTTAATGTAAAATTCACATTTTAAAAAATTCAGTCGTGTCCAGGGTGCTGGGATTTTTGCAAGAACAACATGAAATTCCAGAAGACGTCCACATTGTGCTCTATCTTGAGCTCTTTGAGATATATCATTGTCAAAGAGCAAGTGTTCCAACATGGGGATCCAGGTCCACTGTGATCCCGGAGCTAAGGCCGGCAAGGACTCAGGTTTGAAATCGAAAATCAGCGTTAACCAGACTGATCAGCACAATGCAGCCCACTGGTACGTAGAATCATCTTCTTGGGGCAGAACCTATGTTCTCTGCTCCTCCCGCCGTCCGCCTCCTCCCCAGCAAAGTTAGCGAAAGCCGGAGCTCGAGCTGCGGTACAAGTCGCCTCACCTCGTCCAAAACTGCACGCGGCTCCCGCCGCTCGGAAAGCGGGGCGGCGCGCGCGGATCGTCTAGCCCTCGAGGCCCGCTCTCCGCCGGGTGCGCCGCGCGGGAGGCGGCGGTTCCGGGGCGCGCTCGGCGAGCCTCCCGCCGGGACCCGGCTCTGCCCTCGCCGCGCCGCCACGACCCCACAGTCGGTCCGCTCGCCCAGCCGAGCTCCCAGCCCCGCGGCCCCTGGAGGGTGGGGACCGCCTACACGCCTCTGCCTGCCTGAAGCTGGGTTCTGGCCTCCTGCGAGGCCCCGTTCAGTTTAAATCACCGACCCTGGTGGGTTAGAGTAAGGCGCGCGCGCCCGCCGCGCATCGCCCCGCACCGCGCGGGAGGCGGCTTCTCCAGCCCGGAGCGGACAGCCCCGGCCTGCCGCTCTCGGCCTCCGCGCCCTTCGCACTTCAAGGGGGTTCTTGCTGTCACAGCTATGTTGTCGGTAGACAGAGTTCAACTGTCGGATCCTCGGGGTTACCCTCAGTTATACATCTCTGCCTCATCCAAGGTCATGAACTTCCTGGGGCAACCTATATTTAATGGAAGAGCAAGACAAGCATGTGAAGTCCCGGGTGTATTTGCTTAAGGTGGAACAACTCTAAAGCTCCAGTTTAGCTTCTGAGCTTCTAACGGAGTTGGCAAGTCTATTGAAAGGACCACACCACAGTTTGTCTTTTCCTTCTGTCTGCTTCCTTCCCCTTTTCTTCTACAGATAGTAATCCCAAGGGCACACCATAGTAAATATCCTATACAATAAACTGCATCTCGGAGTTTGCTTTCCAGGGTCTTATGTGACTATAGGTTCCGGGAACAGTCTTGACAAGCAGACAATAAGATGGAGTTTTGAAGCTGGATCACTCTCCATCAGGCAAATAAGGGACCCATAACTGGTGATAGGTGAAACACAGCTCCTGAAACAATGTGGCAATCCACTTGCTAAAAGATTCACTGGTGGTGAATTGGAATAATGAAAGAAATGCACCAACTGTTTCAATAGATCAGGAGTTTGAGATATGACTATATATAATTTCTGTAATAAATTCCATATATGTGTTTATAATCAAGAAATTTTGGAGTCCAAAAAGTTTCATTACTTTCTGTCTGCAAGCTAGAGAAGCAGGGAAGTCAGTGGTGTAGTCTGGAGTCCTAAGACTCAAGACTAAGAGCTCCAATGTCTGATGTTCAAAAGGAGATTAATGTCTCAGATTTCAAGAAGAGAGAATTCTCCTTCTTCTGCCTTTTTGTTCCATGGAGATCTTCAGATTGAATAGCATCTGCCCACATTGATAAAAACAGGTCCTCTTCACTCAGTCTTTTGGTTAAAATGCTGATTTTTTTGCAGAAACACTTCAGAGACATCCCCCAAAATAATGTTTTAATCAGCTATCTGGGCATCACTTAATACATCACAATTATGTAACATCAGAAAATGCATCAGATGATTATGGTCCATGAGACGGTCCAGAGGTTACACCATTCACCAAAACAATAAGGCAGTCATGAAAAGGGCACAAACATCAGGAAATACAGTGCTGGCTATTCTCTATATATCAGGAGTGAAAGAAGGAAATAGCTTCATAGTATGAAGCTCATCAATAGCATTGGAAATGATAATACTACGTAACAGTAGCGGTCAGATGAAATCCAGTGATTTAAAACTGTCTTGAGTGACAAGTTTGGAGTTGTATCCATGGGTTTTTTAAATCTATATAGAGAGTTATGGAAATGGTAAACATAACGGAGCCTCTCGAGGGTTTTGACAGATGGGAGGCCAACAAGGATATTACATAACTTGAACTATCAGAAAGGATGAAGAATGCCCTTATTCATAGTCTAAGGACAGCTGTCTAATAAAAGTCATGATTCCTTGATTACTTTCCTGACCTCATCCTGTTTTGTTTTGTTTGGGGGGCGGGGCTGGGGATTGAACACAGGGCCTTGCAGGTGCTAGGCAAGCACTCTACCACTGAGCTAAATTCCCTATCCCTCATCCTGTGTTAAGGCCAGAAACCAGGAATTGAAGAAGAGGAAGAGCTCCTAGGAAAAAGCACTGCAGAACTATGGCAAGTGCACACACTAACGATTCCCTTAGTCCTTCCTAAGTAGGAACTACAACCATTTACTTGGGGAGCTAGTCACAGTGAAAAGTGAATTATTAAATGTTTCAAGGACTAGTTGATATAGGGTCAAACTGATATTTTTGAGACAGTGATCCAAAGTGTCAAGCACCTTTGTAGAATGTGGCCAGGTAATAAATGAATTCTCATTCAATGTCTAGTTACAGTATACTAAATGGATCCACAGACCTGCATAGTGGCCATTTCTCTAATCTCCAAATATGTAAGTGGAGTATACATTCTTAATAGGCACAACTTCCCATTGGGTCCAGAGTATAGGCTTAGAACTATCAACAGGACAAATAGAAGATTCTGAAATAGCCTTCTGCACTGAAAAAATAGTAAATTAAAATTGATATCATACCCTGGGGCATTGCAAAAATTAATTATCTAATTATCTCCACATAATTCACAAGTCTGACTGCTACAGAAACCAGATGAATCCATCAGGACTACTATGAACTTAACTGAGTAGCACCCTCAGTAGAACTTTTGTGGCAGATGTAGTAACTTTGATAGGTATGTGATACATGGCCACCGATTTGAGAAATGGGTTCTTTTATTTTCCTACCAGAAAATAAGGTCAAAACCAATTCACATTCACATGAAATGGACCACAGTATACAATTACAACATTGCCCCACACCTACCTTATCTCATTTCACTTCTATTAAGTACAGACTAAAGAAATCTGGACTTTGTATATTCTGGAGATTATTAGATTGGCCCACCTATTGTGCAAATTGGGCTGGATAAACAAAAATGGTTAGCAAATGTTATGATTTGGACCTGAAATGTCCTTGTCATCCACTGCTGTTGCACTGGCACCTCACCCTCATCTCATATCTTGGCCATGTGAATATTTACAACCAACTGACAAGAAAGGGGAAAAAAACAAGCTCTGTTTATGGGTAGGTCAGCTTGGCATATGGTCGCAAGGTGAAAATTAATGTCAGTTGCAATACAGCCTCACTTAGAGTTTGCCTAAAAATTCAATAAGAAGGAAAAATCCCCCTAAGAGCTGGGCAGAATTTCAAATGATGAGCTTAGCCATCCACTTGGTATAGACATAGAAGTGGCCTTGGGTTGGAATATAAGTAGGTTTATGTTTAGTGGCAAACAACCTGGGTGCCTGGTAAGGGTCCTGGAAGCTTGGGCCATGGTGGTATGAGGAGTTCTGGGTTAAAAACATGAATATCAATATATGAGAGTGAAAACAAAGTGTGGTGACTTTCATGTGACAAATTAATGGCCACCAGAGTATATGGATAAATATATGAATAAGGCACTAAACATTAAAGTAGACAAGACAGCTTATTTGACCTCAGCTTGCCTCATCTGCCAGACCAGTTCTGGATTAATGAGCACTTGAACAAAGAGATCACAGTGGCAATAATGAAAACTACACATTTGCCTCACTTATCAAGGCTGACTTAAGTGTTTCTTGATTATAAATGGAGGAGTAAGGCCCTTCGTGGGATCTTTAATGACTGCTTCAACTTCAGCTGGGGAAATTATGCTTGGTGAAGCATGTGAAATTAAAAAATGTATTGTGTTCACATATCCTAGAGAGAAAGGCACAGAATGTCATGCAGGGGGCACACCTGATGAGTGCCAAGTCAGCATGCTCAATAAGCAGGTAGGGAGCCAAGAAAGTAGAGACATGTGGGCAAATTCCTTTAGTGATCAGAGTAGAATATACAGGCAACAGGTATGAGGAGATTTCACTGGTGTGTTTGTAAGTAGGTCACAGAGGGAGGGCAAGAAGGGGAGGTTGTGGCAGGAAAGAGCCTCATGGTGCTGCACCTGGTAGCTTGAGCAGGGTGTTCATGGCCTGTCTGCAGAGAGTTTTAGAATTTGTAGTATACTTCCACAACCAAATGTTCAACCTGTCAGCAATGGAGACTATCCTTAAACCCTTTATATGGCAGGAATGACTGCAGTTACCTATATTCCCAATGACATACTTGCAGAATTTGTGGTTTTACTACAACTCTATTTCCTGCCAGGTTAGTAATCTTGACCTCCAAAAGGAAAGATTCCTAACTAGGGTACATGGCAAGATTCCGCGCACAATATAAGGTAAAGCAGTGGCTTCAGTTCTTTGGATTTCAGGCAAGAGAAGGATTAATCGACCCTGGTCATCAGGAGGAAGTAGAACTTTCATTAGACAATAGGAAGAATATGTTTGATGCCCAAATGACCCACTTACATGACTCCTGGTACACTCTTGCTCGATTATTTTTGTAAATGGATAAATCCAGTAATGGCAGATTGAGAAAGTCATGATGACCAGGGTTCAGATCTCTCAAGGATGAAGGTCTGGATTACACTATCAGTTAAGCCACTCTGCCCATCAGACCTACTAGTTGAGGATGAGAGGAAACCAGCAATGGGCAGTAGAGAAGGGAGATGAAGATTTAACTCTGAGACCAGCTTCAGTGGTGGAAACTATGTCACATTTAAACTTTCTCTTCTATGTTTCTCCTGGGAAGAAAGGCCCACCAGAATTGTGCAGGATATATTTTCTGGATATACAGGAAGATGATTGAGGGGCATGGACAGTGGACTGTAAGAATATGAAGATGCACACTCAGATCCCCCTCCAGTGGACGTGCTGATTCTGGAGTGCTACGGAGAATGTCAAGAGAGCTGTGAGCACCCTTCAGCTGTCAACCCCTTGTGAAATCCCCTCAGACCATACCCTTTCCAGGGTAGGCCACATTCAAACTCTCGTCAAGGGTGGAAATGTAAAGACTTGGCCTTTTCAGCTTAACCCAGCATATCTCTAAGGATCACCTTGGCTCCAGAGCTACTGCTGTCTCTGCTGATTCCTGCCTCTGTTGTCTCCATCCCACAGACATTAATCCTGAAGAAACACCTCCACACTAACTCAATCCAAGAGATTTTCCCAGAGATACCAACCCCATAACATATCTCTTAGCTTACTAGTGGTCCAAGGTAGCTGAACATGTGACTACAGGACACTAAATGAACATTTAATTTGAGCTACCTATAATGTACTAGATGTTGTCTTATTCAAAAAAAAGTAGGCATGTGCAGCAAAGTGGAAGTAGTAATATGAGATCACGTACAACCAAGTCTGGGAAACCTAAGGACACCCCATGAGTGGGTGGTTTAGAGTAGCAATGCACCTACTGCTGCTGTATTACCACCTCTCTTTTGCCTACCTCAATAGCCTTGTTGGAAGTTGCTTGTGATCCAATAACTAAAAAAGGAAAATTGGTGCTGATTTTAAAATATTTCTACACAAAAACCTGAACAAGCCATGAGTATTCTACAGTATCATATCCTGTGGGACTAGCATATAAAGTCAGAAGAAAAGGGAGTTCCTCCTGATAGGAAATACAGCTGATTGTTCATTTTGCCTAGAAGAAAAGTTGACCAGAAGTATAAGCTTGCATTTGTATTAGTTTGCTAAGTTTTTCTTATGAAGTATCAGAAACTAGGCGACAAACAACAGCAATGTATTGTCTCACAGTTCTAGAAGTCCAAAAGTCAAAGTGTTAGTATGGCTGGTTCCTTCTGAATGCTGTGAGGAGCAATCTGTTCCAGTCCTTTTTCCTTGGCTTGTGGATGGCCATCTTCTCCCTGTACCCCTTTACATAGTCTTCTCTCCGAGTGTCTGTGTGAGTTCGAATTTCTACTTTTTATGAGGACACATAAAACACATAGTGCTACTATGTGCCAGTATATTTCTTAGCATTTTATAAAAATTAAATCATAATTCATAAAATATCACATTGGGATTCCACTGGCCACCTCAGTATTTTCTCAGTGGGCCAGGTGCAAAGTGGCCATGGCAGGGGAAAAGGACATATACACAGGTTTAACAAAATAAATACCTCTTCATCAAGGCCGACATCATTACCGCCATTGCTGCATGCTACTCTGTCATCATCAGAGACCAGTTATGAAGATGGCCAGCTACTGGACCTCAAGTCAATTACACTGGACTTATGGACAAAGAAGTGATGTAATCTTGCTGGAATAGATATATTTTCTGGATATGCACTTATCTTCCTTCCCATAGTACCTTCAGGCTAGCATCATCTGCATGAAATTACTAAATAATAAAATTGTTAAAACACAGTTTAACTCATAAAACCATTTTAGATTTAGTGCCCAGGGATTTATCTTTAAAAGGATAAATGTATTAGTTTATTATGAAAAAGAATTCACATGTAGTCAATCTTCCAAATACAAGTTTTAAAATAAGTTACTTTCTTTTACTAGTACAATGGTTATTAAAATTAAACATTTAACTGACCACTTGGGGTTTATCTTTTGGAAATATACAATACTTGAGACTTTGAAGTCAAATTAAATTTACATTTAAAATTTCCTTTTGTTAATTATACATCTGCATAAATTATAGAACCCAAATGTCATAGCCATAACATGCAAAATTGTGTACCAAATTAAGTAAAATTGATCCATTTTATTAAGAATTTATAGACTTTACATGCATGTTAAATATGTTAATGTTCAAGGTATTTCCCAGCTTCCATAATTTAATTCAAAAACAAATGACTTATACTTTTCAGCTTTGGTTTACTCTGTGCAAGTGGGCTCATTTAGGATACCTCTCACACTTGTAGAAGAATATAATCAGACCAAGTCCACGCATGAGTCAGTGCTTTTATTTTCTTGAATCTTTATGCCTATGGACTTGGTTGAGGAGGGCCACTTAGGTACTTGATTCCCCAGGATTTGCTGTACAATTCTCAATTCTCTAGGAAATCAGGGGCCACAGCAGTGTAGTCCACGTAGGTCTGGCTACTACTTACACTGGTACCAGACCTTGGCATCATCCATGTGATGCTGGTTTTGTAGGCATGCAGAACAGAAAAGTTATGGGGTCATGGAAGTTTCCACTGATATTTCAAAGAAAGGGCTAGAGGCCAGGTAATGTATGACAAGGTCTGAGTCCCTGCAGGCAAGCCCCTGAGAGGACAATACCTGACACTGGAAGCAAACTGAAGCTGCAATGGAGACCCCAGGAAGTTGGAGATGCCAGAGATGTGGGATGCTTTCCAAGGAAAGCACCAGATAGTAAACAAAAACCACCTGTGGGGAGTTGGAGATTTAGCTCAAGTGGTAGAGTGCTTGCCTAGCAAGTGCAAGGCCCTGAGTTTGATCCCCAGCACCCCTCCCAAAAAAAACACAAAAACAAACAAGAAAACCACATGTGAGAGGAGTTGGGGATTTAGTTCAGGCCATATGTACAGTAGCCAGTAAGACCATAGGGGAGGGGCTACCCAAACTCTTTAGAGCTCACATTATGCCACCACTTAGCTTGGATGTTGGATAGAGAGCTACAGGACTTAATGTTTGCCCTGCTGAATTTTACTCTTGCTTTGGTCCCACTCCTCCTTTCTGTTCCCCTACTTCTCCTTTTTGGAATGAGAATCTTTATTCTATGCCCATCCCACCATTTATGATTGAAGTATGTGACTTGCTTTTTTATTTTAACAGGTGCTCAGCGGTAAAAGTTTGCCTTCAGTTGCAGAAGAGACTTTAGACTTGGTCTTTTGAGAAATACTGGAACTGTTGAGACTTTGGGTAATCTTGGAGAGAGACTAAATGCATTCTGCATAATTAGATTACCATGACCCTTTGGGGTCCAGGGACAGAAAGTTATGATTTGGATCTAAGCTTTCCCACAAAAAGTTCGTGTGTTCAGAGGTGAAACTTTTGGAAGTGACTGAATTATGAGGACTCTGACTTCATCAGCAGATTAATTCATTGATAAATTTATAAGTTTGTGGCATTTCTGCTAGATGAGAAGACTGAGGGTGTAGAACTAAGTTTGAAGAAAGGGAATTATGAAGGCGTAACTGTGAGAACTATGTCTTGTCCCAGCCTCTTCATCTCTGCCTCTCTCACCCTCTTTTGTTTTCCTGGCTGCCATGTGGAGAGAAGCTTTCCTTCACCACATATATTATTCAATCTTCCAATCCAGAAATATTATTTATTTAGATATTTAATTATTCTCAAAAATATTTTATAGTTTTCTGTCGTACTGCACTGGGTAGGACCTCCAGTACAAAGATGGATAGAAATGTTGATGGCAGGCATCCTTGCCAAGTTTATAACAAAAAAAGAAAAATTTCTCAACATTTCACCATTAGTGTGAGTGTGTTCCCACCATCCCTTACTGCTGGCTTTTTGGAAACGTTAAATTCACAAATTCTATTTGCTTGAATCTGACTATGAAATAAAATCTGATGCTATCTTCTATGGACTGTTTCAATATCCAAAACTGAAAGCAGGCACAGACTTAATAAATGGAATATAGATTTTGCGAGCACTGAAGTTTGGGGATACCCCTTTGTGGGGGTGTAAGCAGTGAAAACATCATGGATTTGGGCTGGAACAACCGGGTTACATTTCTTAAAGACGCTATGGGAAAAGGTTTATTTTCTGACAGTCATGAAATTAAGGGGCTAATTAGTTCTACATTTCTGATATGTAGAAACTGTATTCCTAACTTACAGTTAGTGTGTGTTAGCAGTTTTCCATCTCTCTGATAAAACACCTGAGATGAGTGAACTATAAGAAGGAAATATTTGTTTTAGATCATGATTTCAGAGCTATCAGGCATAGTCCTGTTGCTTTGGTCCTGTGGCAAGACAGTACATCATGGAGAGAGAGTGTGGTTGAGGCCTGTTCACCTCATGGAGGCCTGTTCACCTCACGGGGGCCTGGAAGCAAAAAGAGTGCAGGGAGAGACAGTGAAGTTGAGGTCCAAATATCCCCTTCAAGGGCACATCCACAATGATATAACTTCCTTTCACTAGGTTCCACCATTGATAAGTTCCAGCGTCTCCCAATAGCACTATCAGCTGAGGACCAAGTCTTCAACATATGAGCCTTTGGGGAGCATTTACGATCCAAGCTATAATATTATGGAAAGTTGCAAGTTGGAGGATGGAATGTTAACAGAACCGTGACCCCTCTAGCTAATGTTGACAGATCAGGCCCTGGATCCCCTCTAGACAATATCCCACTGCTGTCACTTGTTGTGTTGAGATTTTTGCATTGGTTGTAATTTGCAACCGTAGAATGATAGCCTAACACTATATTCCTAACCAGTTTCCTGGTATGTACACCTTATTAAGGCAATTTGATTGTTAAATGCAGGTGTCTGCACTCTGAGTAGAGCAGAGTGGTAGAGTTATGTGTCTAGCATGCAGGAGGCCCTGGGTTTGATCCCCAGCACTGAGAATATACAAATAAAATGTAGGTATCTCCAGAAAGAGATTACTCATCCTTATGCTTTTAGACTTGTCACTAGATAAATGACTGGAACTAAAAGGGTGGGACATTGTACAAACCCATTTTGGAAATCTTTGAAAATTCAGGATATCATCATAACTAATTGTTCAACATGATTTTTCTCTCTGGTTAAGTCACATAAAAATGTTTTTCTTTTTAAAGTGATTTTATCTCTCCTACGTATACTGTAAGACAAACAGAGGAACACTTTCAGATGTCACTCATACTCTTAAGGTGTCACTCATATTACAGACGAGCAAAACTGCTTGGAACTAACTGTTTCAGGCAGTCTCTCTCAAACTCAGGACTGGAGAGTTGTTTCAGACTGAACTAAAGATCCTGGAGTGGGAGTCCCCAAAGTGGGGGTGGCACATTGGAGGGCCTTCTTAAACTTACACGTAATTAATACATGTATCCCACTGGAGATGCCTTAGCAATTGTAAATTCTTTGTTTCTAGGAGTACCATGTGTGTCCTTTAAGGTTAAATTTCTTACATGGGAGCCCCGAGTATTGTTACGGTTGGATCTAGAATATTCCCCAAAAGGCTCATTCTGTTGAAGACTTGGTTGCCAACTGATGGGTTTTGGGAAGTGACTGAATCATGAGGGCTCTAGTTTCAAGCAACTTAACCCATCCATAAGTTCATTAGCTGACTGGGCTTATTAGGACATGGAGACTAATCGGATGAAGCAGGTCACTATGGCATAGCTTTGATGAACCCAACATCTTCCTCTTGGGTTTTTTCCCTCTCTGTTTGCTTCCAGGCTGCTATGAGTTACAGTTATGCTCCACCACAACTTTCTACCATTTTCTACCTCATCTCAGGCCTACAACAGTGGAACCAGGTGACCAAGATGATCTGCCTCTTTGTAAGGCTTACAGTAGAATCAGCTGACCATGTAACTGAAATCTGCGAAATCATTCCTCCTTAAATTGTTTTTCCCAGCTATTTTGTCATAGTGATGGAAAATCAACCCACATAGTAAATCATAAGTAGTACTGCAACCTGAGAAGGATGTAAGAGATTAACACTCCTAAAATTTAAAAGTACGCACAGGTGATCATCCCCAGCATATTCTCATTTAATTCATTTTTTTAAAACTAGGTGTACAATATACTTAACTATGTGATAGATCCAATTGCAGCTGCATGCCATATATCTGTCTTTTGTATCTTTTGCAGTACTGAGGGCTGAACCCAGGGCCTTATAAAACTATATGTGCTATCTTACTAAAGTTGATCAATATAAATTTGGGACTTGGTAGGTGGCTATTTTTCTGGTCAATGTGTGTTAAACTCCATCAGTGAATAAAATCAAAAGTAGTCAATCTTCTTATAACAGGATAGTGGAATATATTCATTTCCTTGCTCCAGAGTTAACTTTATTGCTTTCTTTCCTAACATTTCACAATGATCTCAACATTGAACATTCTGTAGCATATCATAATATCAGCTAGTTGGACATAGTGAGTAGTAAGTGGCAAGGACTCCAGATGGCCTAGCATGACACATGAATGTGAAAGAGTAACAGATTACTCTCACAATTATTCAGGGACCTACTACATCAGTGATGATTCTAGAGGCCAGGAATGCCAGGAAATGTCCTATGTGATAAAATACAAGTTGTTGTCCTTGTATCTCCAGCCACTAAAAAGAAGCACAGTCATCTGAGCATATTTGGAGTTCAAGGCAGCATATACCATATTTGGAACGCAAAATGCTAACAGGTTTAAGCAGGGCCTGGAGTAAAAGCAGGATGTACTGTAGATTTAGGCTACGATACAAGCCAATCTGATGTCATACAGCTAATCTCATGTTGCCAGAATGCCTATGAGGAATAAGAGTACTGTGTGAAGTTTCTGGCAAGCCATAATAAGAAAATCAGAGTGCAAATCTTGTGGTATAGATCAGTTTCTTCTATAGCAGATAATTTCTCTATATTTATAAACAAATTGTATCACACACATGAGCCCCAGTAGAAACTGAGTGACTGACTATGAGAAACCAAATGATTAGGCTACCATAATTGTCCACCATGGACTTTATATCATCAGATTCATTAAATAATAAGGTTAGATAGATGCATGATAAATCCTTTGTATAATAAAAACAATAAATTCAGGATTAACTCTAAACCTATCCAGAAGGAGTTCCATAAGCAGATGGCCCAGACTCCCAAACCTCTTCCAATTCATATCTGCAATTTCTTGTAAAGATTTCTTATGAGCAAATGACAGAGGAGAAAAGATCTTGACCAAAGTTCAGAGATGGTTTAAACATATGCTGGTATAAGCCAAGAATACTTAACTGCAAAATTACAGTCAAACTGAAAAGTAGCCCTAAAGAACAGTGGTAAAGGGAAATTTTCTGCATAAGCAGAGACATAAGCACCACACTTTAGTGGAAAGACAAGTGTCCTGTGGTATGGCTACACACAGATAGCTAAACAGTGGCAAATGGATGTGCTCATTGGTGCAGTACCTGAAAGAAGCATAATTATTATATTAGAGACAATAAAACTAGGGAATATGTATATGAAAGGACTACACAAGCAGGCACAAAGTTTTTAATCACCCTACAATGCCCCTCAAGACCCCTATTACAGCAGAGGTCTTCAACAACCAGGTGGAGTAGATGATGTGTCCAACCAATATCAGTGAGTCTTTCTCTTTCATGATCCGACAACTGAGCAAATGAGTAAATGAGTTCCTGAGCAGAGAGCCATTAGCATGGAGATGGAGGTTTTGGCAGCCATAAGAAAGTTAAAAGGCTAACTATGGTCTCCCTTTCACCATGGTGATCTAACTACTACCACTTCTGAATTCCAGCAGGAGAAAGCTGAGTCTTGAAGAAACCAGCCCGCCACTTAGTGGTTGGTTGATTATATCACAGTCTTGCCATTCTGAATAATGCATTAGTCCTTAGTGGCATAATATCTACTCTCGAAAGTTGTTTTCTTCCTCTCATCATCATAATACCTCTGACAGTAATATTACCCAAAGTCTTATACAACATCTGATCTATCAAAACCCTGAGAGTCTGGACTACTGTCCTCTAAGGTGTAGCATACAAGCTAAACAAACAGCTCTACACCAAAGTGGCTAGAATCCAAGGGACCATAAACCAAGAGGTAGAACAGCTTCAACACCTTTCACCAATGCCTTCATTGATATGACTGCAATATTTTTCTTCCCATCCATGAACTCTTTAGGTTCTGCTGCATTTCATTGGATTTAAACTGACTACCATCTGGGTCATGTTGGGCTGCTCATATCAGTGGAGAAGCAGGCAATAAAAGGAAATATTGCGATAAAGGTGGAAATTGACTCTGATTGCCGTGAGGACATTGCATTGCTGTGACCTAATTCCTACAAGCAGGAATATGTCTGGAATTCAGAAGATTACTAGACCATCACTTGGTGTGTTCATTGCAGGTATCAATGGCAAATGAGCAGAATTGCACCAATCACAGTCTTAAAAGGACCAGGCAATTAAGGGGTTAAACCCCAAAAGAATAAATATCTAGTCTCTCCATCAAGCAAGAATATGACACTGGCCAAATGTGGTGGTACATGCCTATAATTCTAGCACTGTGGGAGGCTGAGGCAGGAGGATGAAGGAAAAAAACTAGTTCTAATAATTGTTCAGACTTTTTATAAAGCTATATTAATTAAGAAAGTCTGATATTGGTTCAGACAGAAAACAAGACCAATGTAATATATTACAGAGCTCAAAAATAGGCTTATACATACATGGAACATTTGAATGTTACAAAGTCAGATTGTTTAATTCTGCTCAGACTGCTATAAAAACACCACCATACATTGTATGGCTTGAATAATGTTAACTTAGAGCACCCTCCTCCTCCAGCAGACTAACTTCTATTCTAGGTTTAAAGTCAACTAACTTCTCCATTCCACTCCTCATTCCATTTTCCAGCCCAAGCTCCACCCCCTACCCCAGGCTTAAAAGAGGCTACTCTGACTGAATTGGGGTGGAAGGGGGCTGAAATCTCTACTTTACACTCCCATTATGTTGCAGTTCTTGCTGTGTTAATAAATCTCTCTGCCACAATTGGTAGTCTCCAGGTCTTAAATCAACCTATCATTTGGTGCTGAAACGCGGGAGGCCTTTGTGAGGGGACCAGTCCACAAGACCGTGCTTCGTATTGCTGCCCTTCCACCCTACACTGGCCATCCTCTCAATCTAGGCAGTCATCTCCTAGAAATTGGGCACGTATCCACATCTCTGGAGAATCTTGCTTTTTTCTTCTATCTGCCCATCCAAAAATCCTGGCATTGGTCTTGGTCCTTGTTGGCCTAGGGACTGTCCCCTTGGCCTAGCCCCTCAGGAGGCTCAGGACACCGATCTGTAATGCATTTTCACCATTACAGTGAAAATCCTTGGAGATACTGGGACACCTGTTTCTCTGTTGTGTTCTCTTCCATTTGCCTAGAGGCCCCACCCCTCTGCAATGGGCAATTCCAATTCTGCCATCTGACTAGCCAAAGACTCTCTTTATTCTGTCTCCTTAAAAACTGTAAAACCTTCTGTCTGGGAAAGGGAAATATCAAAAAAGAAACCTATTTCCTTGTGTAACGCAGTTTAATAGATAATAATTAATTATCCAAACATAGAACTTTCAACTTTCAAATTCTTTGAGACTTAAACAAATTTATCCAGTACAATGGCATGTGGCCCAAATTCCTTACGTGCAGGCTTTCTTTCACCTTGTCAGTCAGCTTTCTCTCCATCCTGTACTACTTTACAAATTCTCCTTCACAGTCAACCTAAACTTGACACTAATTCTGTTCTCAAACCTGAATTCGATCCTGCTGCCCCTGTGCCACCACTGCCATATGGAAACCTCAACCCTCAGCCCCTTATTTCTCTCCTCTGCCATCAGAGGTCACCTGCCATTCACTCTTCTCCTCTGTCACATCTGGGGAGCAGCCCTCCAGGATCATGACTCAGCCCTAATAAAAATTCAGGAGGACAAAGGTTAATGAAAGGAAGACACTTTATTTAGAAAGAAGAAAAGGAGTGGGGAGAAAGGAGAAGATAGATAGCTGCTCTGTTAAGAAAAAATCAGGGCAGGGGGCTCCAGGAAGATGGAGGACCCAAAGGCCCTTTGTTCCCAGATGCTTTTATAGAGGGGCAAGTGACCCTTCTCCCTCCACCTGGAACTTGCCATGACTGGATTGGCTTCTGGGCACCTCTGCCTAACATCATTTCTTCTGGTGGTCTATGAGACGCTTCTTTCTGTCTGTTTACTTGTCCTTGACCTCCCTTTTAAGGCCTTATCTTTGGGGTGGGTGGCAAGTTGGCAAGGGGGTGCCTTATTCTTGGTTAGCTTAGAGTTAGTAAGGGGGCTTATGAATATCTATTTTACTCAACTATGATGACCCTACAGTGAATAATATAGTGACTCTAGACTGAATACACATGTATATATGGGTATATGTTAGTGCACAGGTGTAAGTATACATTGCTTAGAGTTAGTCAGCACCCCCTTCGTTTTCCCTGTATTTTATTGGAGGTGGGGGCAGCTTATCGTTTGTGCGCCTGGCTTTCTCTCTGTGTCTTTCCTGTCAGCCTATTTTCTGGTCTCTTGTTGCAAGTCCCAAGGACATTTGGTGCATTTCTTTATCTGTTTTTTTTTTTTCTTTTTCTAACCCTGTCCTTGACTTATTTTCTAGGGGAATTTTTCTAGCAAAGTGTGTTTTTAACTCTTTCTTGTCAAGATTAGGTAGGAGGCAGAATGAGGCCCCTATTCTATTTTTTTTATTTACAGACTCCTGACCCTACACCTCCCTCTTTGCCCTTTTTTTCTCTGCGCACTACACACTCTCTCACCCTGTCACATCTAGGGGCCTCTATCCTCCTCCTCCAGGAGGTGGTAGGGGTAAACGGCATTATCTACATTCACGCCTTCTTCCCCTTTTTGTATTTTCCCAAATTAAAAATGCTTGGGTTTTGTCCACCCTCAGGTCCCAGTTTAGCCTTCAGTCTCTCCCCCACCAGATAACACCTTTTCAGTCTCTTCTGCCTCCATTTTCTGATGCCCTTTCTGCCCTTAACTCTTATTGGTGTAACTCTACTGTTCAAATAACAGAAATATGAGTATGTTAGTATTAGTTAAAATAACAGAAATAATAGTAGATTACTAAAGTGCCCCCTAGGGAGATAATTGTCTTATGTATCTTGTCTGTCTGCCTGTTAATCTATGTTTAGAATAATCAGCCTTGGACATGGGGAACTGTCAGACAAGACTTCCTCTATGGCTGAAAAGCCAGCTGCCTGTGTCAATATACCGTACTGAATAGAAAGAGACCTCAACCTCAGGACAGCAGCAACAGGCTTTGTTAGGAACATAGCAAGAGGGGAAACCTCCCTGAGGCAAGAAGGCAACGAGAGAAGCTCTCAGAACAAAGGGACTTAGGGTTAGTATAGGGGTTGTGGCGGGCAGGGGATGTGGGGATTGGCTGGCCCGCGAAACTTTTGCAGGGTAAGGTATTTCTTTGTTCCTCCTTATCTCAAGGCTGTGGGCACTAGGGAGTATCCGGGACTGGAGGAGCTGGATAATCCTTTCCTGGCTGTAGGCACTCTGTGTGACTTCTGGCGCTTTCTTATCTCACAGTTGTGGATATTGTGGCCTCGGGAAGATCTTGGGATCTGGGGAGTTGCTTGTTTCTCATGGGCCATTTAGTTTTACAGCCGTTAGTATTCCTGTCTAGGTCTGGTTAGAAATGTTTAGTGATCAGAATATATAACAGCCTGAACCAATTTACTTCAGTTTTAACCACAATGCATGGCTTCTCCAGTTTTTTCTAGGTTCCCCATCCCTCAAGATAGAGGGAAATACTATTGTTTGTTAGTAAACAATTCAACTTTAAAAACGATCTGTACAAGATCACAGTGGCCATGGGGTGCCCCATCACCAATGGCAGCAGCAACAAAGACTAAACTGCAAACTCCAAGCCCATACCAAATAAATACAGGGAAAAAAACTGAAATAAAACAAAAAGATAAAGATATTTTTAAAAATAGGGTCTAAACCACAGATTGAATTCAAGCTGGACTCTAAACCCATCTTGGTATAGAAAAGAAGTCGAACCACAAGGTCAAATATCAGGTTAAAAAAAAAAAGTGGCTCTTGTGCTACACACAGCCTATTCGAGGTCCTGGCAAACAACAAGCTAAGACTGACTCCTATCTCAGCAGGCCAGCCTTTCTGACTGCCCATAAAAAGGTAATGTAGATCCATTAGGAAAACATCCTGACTGGTAAATTGACTTTAAATTCTGTGGTTTAATATTTTTGTTGGATTGCTGTGCCTAAAATGTTTCTTTTAAACAGCTTTGAGAAGATTCTTGAATGACAATTGCAGGTTTAACTTGCTCTTTTGTTAGTTTCCATATTGCGTTAAAAGTCATATAAAGGGCTGGGGATTTAGCACAGTGGTTAGAGTGCTTGCCTTGCAAGCACAAGGTCCTGAGTTCGATCCCCAGCACACACACACACACACACACACAAAAGTCATATAAAGTCTTAAAACAGTTGTCAGCTTCAGCTAAAAGGTAATATCTTTGTTCTTCTTTCTAGTTTCTGCTGGTACTAAGATAATTTACTTTTCAAGGTTACTTAAAGTCCTGCTATTCAGCCAGCTCTAATGAAAATGTAACATCTGTGAGTTAACTCTGAGATAAATGTGTACTGGAAACATTTTAAAATCCAAGAGACTACTAGGCTTATTACAAAAGAAAACTAGTAAAAAGAGCAAAAAAGTAAAGAAAATTATAAGTAGAAAAAAAATTTTTATTTCAAAACTAGCAGATCCAGCTCTGTCAAAACGTTTGAGGAGGATGAGCCTTGTAATAGGAAATATATGTTTGCCTACTCTGTTTTTACTTTTGTTGGTTTGGTTAGGCCTAAAATCTGTTCCTTTTAAATCTCTTTGTTGTCCAAATGTTGTTAGGGGCTATGACACTAACTCAAAATCATCAATTATTTCCCCTCCAGCGTGGGACTGATATAGGGGAAAAAATATAACTCCCAACCTGTTAGATGTCAGTTACGCTGAGTTCGTGTTCCCCGAAGTCGAAGAATGAATTCTAAGGAACAAAGGAGGTTAAGAGTAGGAATTTTATCGGGAGAGAGAAAGAGAGCTCCTGAGAAACAGGAGGGGACCCAAGTGGGTTGCCAACAAGCCCACCCTTCAGGGGAAGTTTTATAGAGCAAAATTGTGAGGCGGGTACAATGTGTGTCAAAATGATGATTAACCAATAATATTACAAGTGTAGTCGTTTAAGTAATAGTGATCCATTGGGGAAGAAGGTCACGTTGTAAATCTGCAAGGAGAGAACAAGGACATTCCAGGGTGGGTTGGATCCGGAGATCTTGGTCACCCTCCTGGGTGACCTAGACTTTAACAGATGTAATCTTCAGTTCATTGTTTATCCCTCATCCAGGGGTGTGGCTCTGGTCTTTCCAGCCTTATTTTGAGACCTGACCTTCAATGGATGCACCTCCAGCCATAGTTGTCCTGTGTATTGACTCCATTGAGGGCCCAGCCCTGTCTGACTGCCTATAATATTTCTACCTTACTTTGTTGTCTATAATAGGACCAGATAGACCTATAACTGGAACAGTATCCCAGAAACAAGAAACAATAATAAATGATGATTAATCAACAATACCTTCAAGATAAGAGGAGATTTTTTTTAATGAAAGCTATCAAAATCAAAATGGAGTCACTTGTGTCAACTCTGCTGAAAGATAAACAGAGCCCAAAGGTTAAAAGGAAATGCTTGATTGTGACTATCACAAAAGATATTATCTGGGTCTGGCTTTCAAACTCTTATTGGTAAAAATGGCTACTTATGATTATTCTTAAATAATTCTCTTTGGTTCATGTTTGTAGAACTATTTTCTCCAGCTTATTTCTTCCAGAATGCCATAGTTCTCAAAAATAAGCCTCAGAACAATGCCTAAACCTACTTACAAAAACTCATTTGGATCTTATCACCCAGTTTAGATCTCAGTCCTAACCTCAAAGTCATCCCACCGCTGATGATCAGCAAACTCAAAAAAGTACCCTAATGACATACCTACTCAGCTCAAACAGTTACAGATGTGACCACTTCATCCCTTGTCAAAGATTTGATTCATCAGGAAAAATATGGTGACAAACAGGTTAAAATTCTCAGCACCCAAACTTCTTTGATAACAGATTTCTGCCCAGCACCTACTGGACAACCATAAAACACTACATTAATGAGGACTAAAAACAGCATAAGATAAAACTAAGTACAAGAACCATTCTTTCTTCCCTGGAGCTGAAGGGACAAACAGTCACATTGTCTTCAGACCTCTGGGAATGAGGCCAACTGTTCCAAATCCAAGGCCAGCTCCAAATTACCTTTTTCCAGTCTGCTGGGACTTGCTGCTGACAACTGACTAGGCCCACGTTCTAAAGCTCCCATGACCTCCCTCACCAACACAGAACCCAGAGCTTGTCTAAAGGCAGCAAGTAAGTCAGTCTCTTTTCTTCTGGATAGAGGAACAGTGTATTTGGTTTTACAGAAATATGTAGGACTTTCAGACTTTCAGTCCAGTCCTCTCTCTCTGTTAACGGGGATTGATACCCTTAACTCCAAACCATTCTATACCAAGCCTCTGCCTTCCACCTTAAAAACAACAATTTTCACACATTCCTTTCTAGTGAAGGGACAGAAGGGACCCTTAGTAGGGTTAGAATACAGATCAGTGACCTTTTTAGAGGATAGAAAAAAACAGCCTCTGAGCAGCAAGTAGTTTTGTGGTTTGAATCTGACAGGTCGTGGTTTTGACTCCTGCCTCCATGTAGGCAACACTGTCCCTCCTAGTGCAGGTTCCCATGCTTCCCCAAATTCCCCTCTTATCCCACAAGACCAAATCCCTAGCAGCAAGCCCAGTATCCAGTCAATCAGGTGCCTATCCTCAGCGAGGTGGAGACAGGACCTCTACTCCATAAAATAGGATTGCAAATTTGGTGGCGTCCCAGCTCTGGGCCCTCCAGAGCAGCTCTTTACCACTTCTTCTTGCAATACCTACAATAAAATTACTTTTGCTTTGTGCTGGTCTTCCTTGACTCCTATTCCTCTTTCTGCACTGGAGAGAGAGACAAGGCCAGCAAGTGTGAGTCTGGGGACCCTTAGATCACAGACCCACTGGACATGACACTAGCTCTCCCAACGTGTCCCACCCCATTAATGGGATGATATATCCTTTCAAAATTACGTTCTACCATTACCATCCACAGCTCCCCAACCTTAGCTGTTCTTCTTTTCCTTAGCCCACCTACCCCCTCAACACAGATCACATAAGCTTTACCTCACATTTTACTCTAATAGTCATCGCCATTGTGCAGGACACTAAACACCGCTCAGCAATTCTCCTAACAACAGTTTTAACCATTAAAAAAAAAATAGAACACATCATCTAATCCAGGACCTATATACTATCAATGAAGCCTCCCTACCCATCATCCCCCTAGTGCCTAATCGATACAATATTCTTTCCTCAATACTGCCAGATACTTCTCATTTTATTTTGTTTCAGTTTGGTTTTTTTGAGACAGGGTCTAGCTATTCATTTCAGGCTGGCATTGGACTCACTATGTAGCCCAGGCTAGCCATAAACTTGCAGTAATCTTCCTGCCTCAGCCTCCCACATGCTGGAAGTACAGCCATGTGCCACCACACCTGGCTTATCTCTTGTTTTATAGTTTACCTCAAAGATACTTGTTTTTACTATCCCTGGACCTCAGTTCCCAAAATCCTTTTACCTTTACCTAGATGGATCCCAACACTGAAAACTCCCATCTCACTTAAACTGTCCTTCCTCAGGGATTCTGCCATAGTCCATGCATTTTTGGAGAAACGCTAGCCAAAGACCTGTCTCTTTGCCTAAACCCTAGCTGCCTTGTTCAATATGTTGATGCCTTTTATTGTACAGCACTTCTCTGAATCTGTGCATAACAGACACTATTTGGTTACTTAACTTCCTAACAATAAAGAGATACTTGGTATCTTCAGACAAGAGCCAGTTCTTTAGACCCAAAAGATCTCCTGCTTATTGCCCTCCTAAATATCTGTGCCACCCCTGCACACCCTACATCTTCAGTCAATTAAAACTGGTATACAGCCATCTCTTTGTTGTTGGCAACATTCCCCTCAATACATCCTCTTTCAGAGACTACCCACCACTGCTCTTTCTAACTTACCAACTTCTGTAAAATTTTGCTAAAACTTTACTCCCAAAATCTGCTGACTAACCCACTCTTTTATCAATACTGCTGTTAAATAGAGTGTACCTCAAAATCCTCCACCCCAAACCTTTAGAGCCTACATGACAGGGACCCTATACAGTTCTCTTCCCCATGGCAACAATTACAAAACTTTCAGGTCTTCCCTCTCATTTCTCCACACTAGAGCTCTAAAAAAAGTCCAACCTCCCCTGTTCCACCCAGGAGCTCCTACTTCTCTACCCCTCCCCGCCATCCCAAAACTGATCAACATAATCAAACTGACAAACTGTGAGCCAACCATTATCAGTTTCCCACTACTCTATGCTAATCCAATTAGTTGACTGTTTCCTACTCAAGTTAACACAATCAGTTAACTATCACAGTCCCATAACCCTTGAAACTTCCCTCATATATCAAGCTGTGCTCTACATTTAACATGAGTCAACATTTAACGGTCCGTTCATGGAAAACATTCCTCAATATAACCAAGACAACACTATCAAATGCCCCCAAGATTATCAATCTCATCAGGTCAATTATGATATCTCACTTGAGACAAATAAAAAGTCTTCTCAAATGTTCCTTTTCTCTGGACCACCCACGATCTCAATCTCTTCCCCAGAATTAATTAGTCATAAGCCCTCTAAATTCTCCCCATGGGATCTCATTAACATTTCATCTTCCAATAACTCTATATTAATTCAACCTGTATTGGGGCCTCCTTGACTGGAGGTTCCATTTTGATTTGGAAAAGTGAACCAAACCCTTCAATTCTAGGGACCAAACTTATAAAATCTCTTCTCACTACATCTCATAACTTGCCTTTTCTGATCAGCCATCTTTTTCCTTTGTGGCCAGCCATCCTAATTAGACAGTGATGTACACCTTAGCCTATTTGTTCCCCAGTATCAGTGTGACCCCCAATAACCAATCCCCCCATCCCTATTAGGGATCACATCCACCAAAAAAGGGCAGTCGCTCTAATCCTACTGTAATAAAATTAGAGATACACACAGAACTGACCACAGGGATGGGACAGGGATGGGACTGACCACTTCTCTCACCTTCTGTGAAAACCTGTCACAGACCTACAGAGAGCCTCAGTGAAATCTCTCAATGCCTAATCAAGAGCCAGGACCAGAGGAACCACTCCAGTTCCACACTATGACGCACAGCATCAAAACAACAGTCCAAAACCTCGCCCAACACTGGATAAACAACATCCTTCTACTCAAAAAAAAAAAAGATACAAACAAATCCCGCATCAGAAAGGAAAAAAAAAACAAAAAATATAACCCTAAATGCCCCAAGACAGCAGAAAATAGCCAAAAGAATGTGACAGCCCATTTTCAGTCTTCTCTTTCCTGTCCTCAACAACACCGCCCCATTTTTTAATTTTATTTTTTTTCCTTTTTTTTTTTTCTATTTCTCTATTTTTAAAAAGGCTGAAATGTTAGCTTAAAGCCCCCCCAGCCTAAACTCTTCCCATGGGGTCTGGATTAAAACCAGCTAACTTCTTCATTCCATCCATCTTTTCATCCCCTGCCCCCAAGGCCAAGCTCCACCCTTACACCTCCCCACCCCCCACACCCACTTAGAAACTACTGCCCTGCCTCTCGGGGCAGCTGAAGCCTCT
The DNA here is from genome assembly GCA_004026905.1 of Hystrix cristata. Lineage (NCBI taxonomy): Eukaryota > Metazoa > Chordata > Mammalia > Rodentia > Hystricidae > Hystrix > Hystrix cristata. The sequence goes on from PVJO010006493.1 coordinate 45,972, forward strand.
ACTTCAGATTTCTAACATGCTCCTGTACTTCTGCTAATAAATCTTTCTGCCTCAGTCTTCTCTGGGTCTTAAATCAACCTGAAAACACACATTTATTTCTCACAGTTCTGAAGGCCCAAAGTCCATGATCCAGGTACCCACAGCTTCAGGACCTGGTGAGGCCTTCTTTCCCAGTCTTTCTTACTAACTGTATTCTTGCATAGTGGAAAGACAGGATCTCTGGTCTCTCTTCCTTTTTTTGTAAGGGCACTAATCCTTCATGGGGTCTCCACCCTTGTAACTCATGAAAACCACTCCCAGAGGCTTTACCTCCTAACAACCATCACATTAGAGCTTAAGGTTTTGACATGTTATGGGGGACACATTCAGGCCATAACAGCTCAATGGAGAAAAGTGGAAATGTTCAATTAAAAATGATTATCTATACAGAAAAAGATTCAAGTGATCACCAGTTCACATCATAATTTAAAAAGGAAACCCTAATGGATCTAAGTCTTTTCCTCGTAGTTGTTACTGAGCACCTTCACACTGAGCTACATCCCTAGTCCATTTTTACAGTCTTGCTAAGTAGCTAAATTAGCCAAAATGGGCTCAAATTTGTAATCTTCCTGCCTCAGCCTCCCAGAGTGCTGGGATTACAGGCATACACTATCACACTTGGCTTAGATCTGAAATTTAAATGGATTTAGAAGTCAAAAAAGAAAAGGAAGAAGGGACAGAAGGAGGAAAGGACAGAAGGAGGAAGGGAGGAAGAGAGAGAGAAGAGAGAGAGGAGACAGAAAGAGGGGGGTTCTCTAAATCTGGAATATCACTCATCTAATTGTGTAACAAATATCTAGACCATTAGATCCTTGAGTCTACTTATTAGTGACTGACTATCCAGAGCTCAATATAATACATTGTAAATGGTGTGAGTTAAATATTTTAATATAAACTAAGTAATTTAATGATGAAACATTCAAATTTCTTTAAACATATTTCAAGTTACTATATTTTTGCTTGGAGTATAGATCTGAAATGATACAAAGTGTAAAGTATTAAGCCATGAAGAGAGCAAATAAAATGTGAAGGGTATTCTTCTTAGATTTCCATTCCTCATTCGCACTCATACTTCCTTCATGACTTCTATTGAAGGCATTTAGTTAAACTTTTAATGCATGACATGAAAAGAAGATCTGCTGACAACAGAGCTAACCCAGACTAGCTCAGGGGTGCTAGGCAGGAGGAGTGTGGGCTGAAACGGTCCACTTCCAGCTGAAAGCCAGTCTTTTTTTTTTTATCCTATTGTAATACAGGCCTGCTCAGACAAAGAACCACTCAGTAGCTACTGCCTATTTAAGTATGGAATATATAATTTAAATACATAAATACTTAAGAGTAAAGTAGAAAAAGAGGTTTTCAAGGAAAGGCAAATAAATGAAAGACTAGCCATAGATCTCAATCACACCAGGCATGATGCTGAGCAACCCCCTCCCAAATGTTCCCAGAATCCCTTCTTTGCCAGCATCTCCTTTCTCTGACCCTCTTGTTTCTGGTACTGTGACTTAGAGTTACCACAGTTAACACAGTGGCTTCATAGATAATAAAAAGCTTAAGAAAACTGGAGACTTTACACAGAAATTACATTCTGCTGAAGTAACAGACACATATAGATGGACTATTAAGACTAGTGGATATATATATAATGCATATTTATATATATATGGTACAGTTAATAAAATTGCTTTTCTTGTGTTTGCTTTTTATAGTCACACTCCATATCATTAAAATTCACTGACTACCAGTACCAAATTTAGAAGGCTGTAACACTGAGTTACAGTCAAAGTTACATGGCAAAGAGTTATGGACCCCAATATACACTTCAAGAATGGGTCAGCGTTGATGTTACTCACTGTGGAATGAAAGCACTAAATTCTCTGCCCGAGATGACTTCACCCAGGAGTACAGTTACTCTATAACCAAAAGCTTCTTTTACCTTCTTTTACCTTTGGCATGTTCTGTTCCCTGGAAAAATTTCTGGTTGCTAGGAGTTCAGAGAACTGTGAGTGACCCAAAGTGAATCAACAGCAGATAAATGGGCTATAGAACACTCTAGAATCCTACCAAAGCCAAGACCCAGAGATCAGAAGCTAAGAAGTGTTTTCATCCACATGAGTCTTCATCAAAGCATAGCAGCACAACCCAATCCTTCCTCAATCTAAAACTGGCTCTGTGGGAGAGAAGGGAAGTCAATGCAGGCGAAGGCCATGGCTGCTCCCCAAAGACCTAATACTGCAGGCCACACCTAACAATATTATCACAGTGCAGAATATAATCCCACTTTGTAAATGAATGGCACTATTCTAAGAACAGAGTAGCAAATTCAGGATGCTCACTCTGAAACTTTAATGAAAAAATGTGGAAGCCTTACCACTATGCAGCTACATTCCCCTCCAAAATCTACATGAAAGGTTGGGAATTTAGCTCAATGGTAAAGCATTTGCCTAGCAAGTGTGAAGCCCTGAGTTCAATCTCCCAGCATCTCCTCCAAATCTACATGAATATTTTGGTTCTCGAGCATCACATAAAGACTTTTTAAAAACATAGCCTAGTGTGGTGTACATGTTAGGAAAGTTTTAAAAGAAACCCTACATCTTGAAAGTTAGGTGATCATTTATACCTACCTTCATGAAATATGATCAATTCTGGGTTTTTGTGTGATATTTGAGACTAAAGAGGGAACCAAATTGCATTTCATTCACAACACATAACCATCCAAACTGCATGTACACATACATGTTTATGAAAAAGCCCTGAGAGAACTATATTTAAAATTTCAGATTAGGGGCATAGAGCCAAAGCTCACTCTGTATATCCCACCAAGGGCAAGAGCAGCAACATTTCTATTTCAGTATAATTATGAGGATAAATTAAGTGACACAAAATAGAGATCCTTCCATACAGTTCGAGGTTTAGAATAAAAGAATTAATGTTCCCACACAGTTAAAAATAGTTTCATTTTGGTCTTGTACTCCATGAGCCATAAGAACTGTAGTTCTCAAATTCAGGTACTTGCATCCAGGTATGCGGACATTTCAGTAGGCTTCCAACTTGCTCATCATCATCTTCCTGCTGTATTCATAGGCCAAAAATAGCGCAGCATTGGAAGGGATTGCTCGAATAAGAGTAGCTTTCAGTCCAGAATATAAGGCTAGTATTCCTTCATTTCTCACAATACTTAAAAGAGTTCCAATAAATCCTGCCTGTTTTCCATGCATGGAAAGAACCTGAATTCTGGATTTAATACAATCCACCGGGAATATGACAAACCAGAGGCAGATTCCAGCAACTCCACCACTTAACATCAAAGGGACAGGGCCTAGTTCATCCTTTGATCTCCCAGATGCAAAAAACGTTCGGCTCAGCTCATAGCCACCAAAGTAGAAGAAATAGCCCGGTATCTCCTGAATTAGAGTTGTCGAGAGTCCATGGTAGAAGCCTAAGGGGCCATCCTTCCTAAGGATATTCTTCACGACACACCAGATTGTGCTATGGCTTTTTGCTATCTTCCCTGACATCTCCATTTCATGCATAGTCTGCAGCCGGCACTTGATAAGCTCAGTGGGGCAGAGGGCCAGGGCAGCAAACCCAGAAGCGAGGGACCCTGCGGCTGCAGTCTGCAGATCACTCAGCTCCGTCTGCGTGTCCAGTCCAACCACTTTCCTGACAAACTGCTGGCAGAAGCCGTAGCACATGAATAGGACAGAGCTCTGGCTAACGTAGGCCATTAGTGCTGGGCCGGTCCCCTTGTAGAAGCCGCGGAAGCCCACTTGGTTGTAGGTCTTCAGGAAGCAGTCGGTGAGGCTCTTGTACAGGCCGGGGAACGTCTGCATCTTCACTTTCATTGTGTCGAAGGGCTGCCCGGTCAGCACACACGCGGTACCCCCGGCAGCTCCCGCTGTGAGGTCGATGGCGGCTTGGATGGAGGAGCTGGACTTCATGTTGGCCCTCTTCTCTCTCTGGGGAGCAGAACCCGTGGCTCACGCCAGCCGCACCGATCGCTTGGGCGGCTCCCACCGCCTGCCCGGAGTCCGAGGAACCCCAAGTTCGGCTGCCTGGCCGGCCACCGTCGCCTTCCGCCCTCCAGAGTAACCCCCGGCCGGGGGCTCGCGGGGCTCACGAGCGCCCAGGCGGAGCCCCAGCTGCAGCCGGCCCGCGCGCCCCTGCCGGAAGCGGGAATGAGTATTTGATGAACTGTAATATTGCCATTGAAAGCAGGGAGGGGAGGAACAGGGGAAGTAAAAAGAATTAAAATGCGTTATGCACATTTACCAACTCCCCACGATAAATGAAATCATTATGTACTGCAAATATGTACGATAAAAAATTTTAAAACGTAAGCAAATACCCAAAAACAAAAAAGAACACAAAATTCTTGAAATTATGGCCAGACTCTAGATGTTGCCATTCAACCGGGGTAGGTGGGGCGGTGCTTTCCTGGGGCGAAGGGTGTAGCTCAATGGTAAGGGACGTACTTAGCTTGCAGACTTAGCTTGCACAAAGCCCGGGGTTCAATTCCCAACGCCAAACAAAACAAACCAAAACAAAACTCTATTCTTCGTCCAGACTCTCATTTCTTACTACTTAAAGCAGGAGGTGCTCCTGCTGGTGGGTCCTAGATTCAAAGGGGCAATCTGCAAAAACAGATTTAAAATAGAGAAGACAAACTATTCGGGGTTGGCTAGCCAAAAGTCCATGGCTCCTTTTATCGGAGAACCCCTAACAACTGCTCTTTCCCCTGGCTCTCACGGAGGTCGGTGGAGTGGGGGCCTGAGCCTTGTACTAGTTTGCTTTAAAGGTAAAAACAAAATTTGCAGGGAGAAGGTATACTGAAATGATTCTGTTTAGAATTCTTTTTTGTCTAATTGCTCATGGCTATCAATACTTAAAAATGAGGCACTAAAATGCTGGTATTGAATGGATAAGTTCGTCAACAGATAGCCTACACTGTAGTTAAGTGGCCTGACAATTTTTTTTTTAGAATGTCCAAATGTCAATATTTGGAATTTTCTCTAGGTCCCTATATTTTTTCAGAGAGAATCTTCCAAGCTGGACTCCGTTGGTACGAAGGGGCTGGAGTGGAAAGGTTCTATGCCTAGGTACTGGTCTAATGAGAACAAGGGAAGAGGGGAGTCATTCCTGCAGAGTGTATATATATATATATATGTATATATATGTAAGAGAGCCTCTTACATAATTTCCTTTTCAAATCCTCTACACCCCGACATTCTTCCCTGCCTGCTTTCTATAAATTGGCCCTTTCTTAGTTCAGTTTATGCAGAAAATAAACTCCGTCCTCTGTGGAGTGAAGAATTATCTGGCTTCATGGGGGTAGGATAGGGATCCTGAACATACAACCCTTGAGCCCATTTTCAATGAATCTCACGTGTCTAGCCCCACAGCTTTCCACCTTTCTTGGAGTCTCTCTGCAAATATATGAGTTGCCTGTCACAAGTTCTACTTCAAGTGGACTTCTCTCTCTGGTGTAACCTCTTGCAGACATTTAGCATGTAATTTTCTGAGTTCTGAATGCATTTATCACTTCTCCATCCACTGCACTTTGGCCATCTGAAAATGGGTTATCTTTCATTCCCTGTTACTGTATCTCCTATTACCTTTGTCTTTGGGATTGGTGTCTTTTAAAATCTCTCTTGGTTATTTTAGCAAGAGATATGTGAGAATAGTCTGCCATTTTAAACTAGAAAGTTTTAAAATATTTAAATTCTTCCTGTCATGTGAGGGATTTTTTTCTGTTTTGATTTCAGCCTCAAGAAGGGCAAGGGGGAAAAAGCATATTTTAATGCTATGTGGAAGGCATATCAAATTATCTAGATGAACACTCAGTGTTTAAATGTCCATTAATTATATCTGGAGCATTGTTCATTTTTTCAAAACACACACCAGATCTACAAAAAGTGCAAATAATAATCAGCAGCTTTTGTATTATATTTGTTTAGGTATTTTTGAGAAACCAAATTACTGATCATCTCAGGAATTAGACTTCAAGTTTAACACTTTCCTAAAAGCAGATTTCTAAGTTTTATATAGTATAAGAATAAATAAATACACTTACATTTTAAAGTTTAAAACAGGTAATACCATTTTTGGTTGAACGTTCACTTAAACTATGAAAAATGTATAACACTTAAGTAGTTATTGAGGACTGACTACATTCAGTGCATTGTGTTGGGCTTTATATTCCTGCAGTCAAAACTAAATAGTAGCAAAAATTGTTTAAATGTTATTTTTTCTGTAAATGATATATTACTAAGTAAGTCACCCAGTATAAATTAGAAATTTTCCTTTAAAGCTTCCTGAAGAATGAAAGTCTAGAAATAAACACTGGGTGCCAAATGAAATGAGCAATTATATATTTATCCAATGATTTAGAAATAGTTCAGGCCATCTCTTATCTACTTCTCTCATTGCTGACACAAAATACCCGACATCCAAAATTAAAGGAGGGAAGGTTTATTTGGCTCACAGTTTATAGAGGTTTCAGTCCGTAACTGGCTGGATCCAAGGCAGGGTGGCATGGCAGACAGGCAGAAGGCAGCAAGGCAAGCAAGAGATAGATAAGCTTCTTTCTGTCCCTTATACCTTATCCAGGCTACCTGCCCTTAGGGTGGGTAGCACTCCTGCCCTTAATCCTAGCACCTTTAATCCTAGTATCTCATCCTTGAATCCAGCAGAACTATGCCAAACCAATCAGTGGACTAATTTAGTAATCACACACTCTAGATCTAGACACCTCTGAAAACACCCCATCTATGGCTGCAGGAGGCGTTAGGGGATGATCTAGACACAAACTGTAACAGGCCATTAGGGTTATACCTTCAATCAAAAGGAGCCCATTACTGTATCTGTAACAAATATAAGAAAGTCCAAGACATTCTGAGTCCAGTGACATGCTATATACTCTGTATTACCACCTCATTATGGAGACAGCCTAAAATATAAAATTAAAGTCAATTATGGTAAAGGTGTTAATTTCAGTGGTGTTTAAAAAATATTTTACATCTTTTAACTTCCATGTAAATGAATGGCTTTAAATGCTATATTGGTATTTTACCTGTTTTGCTTCCATGAGAGCTTGTCCGTTCTCTCTGCATTGGCTCCCTTTGGGTTACCATTCATTCATACAGACAGCCAGCCTCTAATTCCAATCAATACTTGACTCTAAATGTTTAGTTTTCATTTGCCTTAAAATAGTACAATAACTGAGTTTGTGCTATGAATGTAGCTGTTCATATGTCAAGGAGAAAATGTAAATCTAACTTTCCCCCTTTGGTTCTTATACAAGGAAAAACTATGAAGATATTGTTCACATCCTAGCAAGGGGAAAGCCAGGATTTTTAAAAATAAATTAACCATATACCTGCTAATAAATGAGCATCAAGAGACGAGCTTCAACAGAAAAAGAAATGGAAGCAGAGATGTTAGAGAAATTTCAAATTTTTGCAGCAGGGGCTGAGTTGTGTTATGGACCCTGTGATGGAGTTATTCTGCTGAGCATTCTTTCTACAATCTTGTGTGCACCTGAGATGAGTTTTTTTTTTTTCATGAATAACAACCAAGGATTTCAGAACAGCACTGTCTCAGGACATTGTCTCTTAAGGTAGAACACATTTCATCTGAAGGTTACAGAATGGGGTCATATGAATGGACATCTGGGGACTTGTGCACCCAGGGGGAGGCACCTGCTGCATTATGCATGTTCTCACGCCAGCTCATTCAGTTGGGCGGGATGAGGGAGCCAGGCTTTCTGGAGCTCTTCACAACAGACCACTCAGAACACTCCATGAGAGCCAGCCTATTGCAGCACCCCTGGAGAACCAATTACCTCCCTGCTTTGGGTCATCTCTTTTTCCTACTAACACCCTGTCCAACTCCTTCCTTCTTATGTTTCAGAAAACAGAAGCCTGAGTCAGAGACCAATTAGGAAGTTAAAAATACATATGCTCTTCATTTGCTCAGCAAAAAGTAAAATGGCTTGAACTAAAATAGGGACAGTGAGGGCCGGGGATTTAGCTCAGTGATTAGAGTGCTTGCCTTGCAAGCACAAGGGCCTGAGTTCGATCCCCGGCACCACAAAAAAATAAAAATAAATAAAATAACATAGCTAAAATAGGGACAGTGGGATGAAATATGTCTTTTTAAAAGTAGAATCCATAGAGGGGGAAAGGAAGTCAAAGTTATGGCTCACACTCTGGAGCCTGAGGAAGGAGGACTGGCATGAGTTCAAGGACAGCCCGAAATACCTGAAGTAACCCTGTCTCAAAAAAATGAAACAAAAAGTTATGGTTCAAATATGCTTCTACACCTGGGGTGTGTGGTAGTGGCACTTATGTTCACTGACAGACAAAAGAGCAAATTTTTAGGGAAGGGAAGTTGCATTCCACTTTGAACATGAAGAGTTGCAATACCTAAAGGATACTTTTAAGTGTATTTTCTCCAGGACACAGCTGCACACACAAAATCTGGAGCTCAGATGAGAACAGGCTTTAAAATGTGGATGTGAAAATCAGCATAAATAACTGAACCAGAAATAATGACATTAGTAGGCTATCTTGATAGTTTATCCAACATCTTTCCTTTCTACTATTGGCGGAACTTAGCCATCACTGGTATTAATAAATTATTTAACAAATGATCCACTGTAAAGCCAAATGTGGTGGCAACTTTTCCAGTGTCCCTTTTGTTAATGTAGCAAAATACCGAGATGCACTAAAAGCAGAATTTGTCACCCACCACCCTAACATGTTATACCTAGATATTTAGGGAAATCTTGCTTAAAACTCCCATTCTGTACTGAAGCTTTAAAATTTTAAAAATATTTTGGTCAAAAATACATGATCAGACATGAAAAACATTATCCCTGTGAAGTCTCCAAATAATAGTATGATTTATGATTCTTAATACTTCACTGTCATATACAAAATTAAAATGAACTTTATGTTTGCTTCATGAGGCTATTTTCTTTTTTTTTTTTGGTGCTAGGGATCGAACTCGGGTCCTTGTGCTTGCAAGGCAAGCACTTTAACCACTGAGCTAAATCCCTAGCCCCCATGAGGCTATTTTCAAACCATGATTTTTATACACCAATTTGTCAGAAATGAATTGCAGCAACTATATCACTGAGTTTTTCAAAACTAGCTTTCAAATATGAGACATTAAAGAATGGAAAGTTCAATAAAATCTGAAACATCAAACCATGGTAGTGTCTTCCTTTATGGGCAATTTTTATGAAATGACAGGTAAAAACACTTCAGTTGTCAAAATACTAAATAAGGGAGTTAAATTGATCTTTAATCCAAATCAATGGAATAACTGCTTAATTGGACTATATTTGATGGCCATTCCTTTGTTTCAAAAATCTTATGTAGATAAGCTTATACCTTTTTTAGAAAGGCACAAACCTTGGCCTACAAAAACTAAGGTAGTTTAGGCACGCACTGTAATGTTCCCAACCTCCAAATGGAACAGGTGGATTGGAACCAAATATAATGCAGAAAATGCCATTTCGAATTTCTTTGCCCCTGCAGTGTTCCTTTGTCTGAAAACCCAATGGAACTCCTTCTTCGCCTCCTAAGCAAGATCACATTTTCCAGTCATTAAACTCTACCCAGAACCCACCTCAACTCCCAGTACCCATTAAAAAATAACATATATTAAAAGGTCAAAATTAGTTGCTTTTATTTATAAGAAATAACTTTATGAAATGATTTGCATCTCTACATACAGGACATTGCTTTGAGTAGCTAAGAAAATAGCTATTGTACAAGAAAACACAAAAACTAGCTTAACTGCTTCCAAACTACTGTATTCATATTGTTTGATGGTAGCAATAGCAGACTCTGGAAAGCAAGAAAGAATACCGAAGTCCTGCAGTGAAGCTGTGATTAAGTCTGAACTGTTCATTTCACATGTTACAACAATCTTTCTGCCTGTACAATCCTACTTCCTAAAGAATGAACACATAGCAAACACATAGCAAAATGGTTCTGAGAAAACAACTAAAGTAATTCAACTTCTAGCATTAGAGGGAAAAGGAAATACTACAAGGTCTTAATATCCAGTCTAAGTAATATAACCAAGGTTTTTCTAATGCTGGCCAGTCTGCCAAATGAAAGTAAGTATCAATGTCCTCATTTCTCTAGAAGGGATTCTAGCTCTTCTTGCAAAGAGCTGAGTTGCTCCTTTTCTCGGTCTTCCTTTTGTTTGAGCTCATCCAGCACAGCTTGAAACCTGTTCTTGAGAGCCAGGTTTTCCACTTTCATGATGAGATCCTCCTGTCGCTTTGCCCGGTCCTGGGTCTCTTGGAGCTTGCCCTTCATGTTATCAATCTGTTTCTGAATTCCCATAACCAGTTGGTTAGTTCCTTCATTTTCTTGGTGCTGTTCATCTGATTCATTCAGCTTGTCCTGTAGCTGTCTCTCCAGATCTTCCTCAGTATCAATAATGTTTATATCTTCTTCATCGTGATGCTGTGTCTCATCTTCATCTTCACTGCTGCTGCTGAGGTCATTGAATATCTCTCGAAGCTCATCATGTTCTAAAGAGTCATGGCCCTGCCTGTGGCCAGACATCCCTGGAGATGAAATATCAAGACCTTGATTTTCTGTCTCTTTTGTTTCATCTTCAGCAATTATTTCCCAACGAGTACTAACAGCTTCAGCATCTGTACTCAGCAATCGCTTAACTTCTTTTTCCACATCTGGAGACTCAATATACTTCTTCTTTGCTGTCTTCCGGAACCTTCTCTTTCTCACATTTTTTAGAGGCAGAGTAATTCCATGGTTCCAGACAAACTTTTTCTCTTTGTCCTTATCTTTTTTCTTGCTTGTTTTGGGATCAGTAGTGGCAACTGGTTCCTCCACGGGAGGATAGAGATCACCATCAACCGTGGATACAAGCATCTGACAGATATCAGCAGTCTTGTAAAAGGTTTTTTTGTCAATGGTTTTCAAGCTTTCCATGACACACGGCAGATCTACCAATTTTGCAGCCAATGGGACCCGGTCCACTCTGACAATTCCATGACGCCCATCAGGGTGTAACTCAATTGTCAGTCTGTCCTTCAGGTTGACATGGCCAGACTGTACTGCCCGCCTCACAGTAGCAGCATATTCTGGAGGTAGGCGTAAGATAAACTGGCTCTCTAGTTCATGAGGAGCATCATCTTTGCTCTTACTCATCTTTACTTGTTGGTGACTTACTTCTCCAATAAGCACTTGCTGCACTAAAAAGTTCCAGCTACTACAACAGCTAAAAAGTTCAGTGTTATAAATTCAAATATCTAATTACAAAGAGTTCTAAGCAGAACGCCAGCCAGCTAAGCGCCTAATTAACTTTTATCAGGCACCAAGTCTTCCCTGTAAATATGCTGTGAGGGAACAGCAGCCGTTATTAACACAGTGGCTTCTTCTCAAAGTTAATCGGCCTATTCGGTGCAATGCAAACTTCCAGCCTCTAGGTGCCGCTGCCGGACAACGCAGAACGAACCAGCGAGAGAGCAGGAAAGCAAATGGCGGCTCCTGCGGAGTGATTTTCGGCAAAGAAAGTTAGGTTCAGCAGAGAAAGTAAAGTCCGGCAAACAACCCCAGTCCGCAAACTCTCCGGAACACAGACAGTAAAAAGGTGGGGCGCGGTGAGCTCTCTTAGCTTTGGGTACTTACAATCAACTGACGATTATAAATTCAGCCTCTCCGGGCCGGAGCGAAGTAGAAAAGGAAGCCGGTCTGAGCAAAGCTGCGGAGATCAGCAGAGAGGTTCTGAGCGGCAGAACAGCCGAGCGGCCGGGAGCAGCAGAGCGGTCCGGAGCAGCCGAGCGGCGGGGAGCAGCAGAGCGGTCCGGAGCAGCCAAACAGCCGAGAGCAGCCGAGCGGTCCGGAGCAGCAGAGCGGTCCGGAGCAGCCGAGCGGCCGGGAGCCGCAGAGCGGTCCGGAGCAGCCGAGCGGCCGGGAGCCGCAGAGAGGTCCGGAGCTGCCGAGCGGCCGGGAGCAGCAGAGAGGTCCGGAGCAGCCAAACAGCCGAGAGCAGCAGAGCGGTCCGGAGCCGAGCGTCTCTTCTTCGAGTTCTCTGTTCGTCCTGCTGCTTGACAAAGTGATCCGTTACTGATCACCAGTGGAGGGACCCAGGACGGACAGCGCGAAATCCCGCCGAGAGCTGCTGCACAAAGCACCAACGTCCGGAAGCTAATCGGCTCTGTACGCAGCGGTCGGGCAATATATGGACCTCCCGCCGTGAAGAAAGCACTACGTCACGGGGCGGGGAGGGCGGGGCAGGGCGGGAAGACGGACGTTAGTGGCAGCGCAGTCCTGGCGGAAGTACTTGCTGTAACAGCGTGCGCAGGCGCAATTACGTAAATACGCTGCGCGGCCTTATCTCTTACTTCCGCGAGAACTTGCCTTTATGGGAAGAAAATGACAATGTTGTGAGAGCCGTTTTAAGAAATGATGGCTTCAAGAAAGCTGTAGGTTTCGACCCTCGCTGAGCCAGGACTATTACAGAATCGCTGTAGGAGCCAGTAGCTTCTATAGGGGCTTCTAAGTAATTAGGGGCGTCCTTGCAGAAAGTGTCTTTGCTTCTGAAAAGATTTCATGTGTTCTGTAGGGCATATCCAGTGTGGTGCCTCTATAAAATTTTGTAACTAACCACAAATTGGATTTTGAAGTACCCAAACATGCTGCCTCCTGTGTTATTCTGTTTTGTTAATTATGAAATGCCCGAAGAGGAACCAAGCTTCTAGATTTATTTTTATTTTGGACCAGAAGCGATTCTTTTTAATGTGCTTGACCTAGATACACATGTAAACATAGAAGGAAATGTTCTGGGGCACAAGTTCATTGACGACAGAATCGTCTGATGGACACAAGGTCTGGTTAAAATGTAGCATACGATTGAAGTATTATGTGCTGCTTCTCCTGTGCTGGTAATTTGTAGATTACTTTGGAATTTTTTCATTTCACCTTTACTATTTTGCTGTTTTCCGCTTGTCACTTCTATGGTTAGTCAGGCATTCATCAACATGTATTAATAGTATTTTAATATAACTATGTAAGTTTCCACTTCTTTATACATGTTTCGTTTATTTTTTAAATATGTGTTTGGTGGTACATTTAACATTTAATTTCTGTTCTTTAAAATATTAACCTGCTGCACCTAAATTAAGATACCTGCTTAAAACATGAATAACATTTTCAAAATTCACTTTCTTTCTTTGTGTTCTTGTTAATTGTCTTCCTTATACAAGAGTGAAAGCTCAATAGTAAGAAGCTTTTCTGCCTTGTTCATTGTATCCCTGTGCCTGTACGAGAATGTGGGAGATACTCATGTCTTGGCTACTTTTCTCCTTCATGAGACAAAATTCCCAACACCCAGAGTTAAAGGAGAAAAGGTTTACATTGACTCACAGTATGTTAGAGATTTCAGTCCATAGTGAGCTGGCTCCAAGACAGAGTGGCACGGCAGAAGGCCAGCACAAACGAGAAATAGTCCATGGCAAGCAGGCAGGAGACAGTCAAGCAGCAAGCAGCAGCAGAAGCCTGCCTCTACTTTTTATCCCATCCAGCCTTTTGAGTAGTGCTACCCATACCCAGGACTATGCTAAATCAGTCAGTGTACTAATTTAGTGATCACACTTCCTTAATCCCAGAGTCACATACCCTAACGCCAGCCACCTCCAAAAAGGGCCACCTATGACCACATGAGGATTTAGGGGGACGTCTAAATACAAGCCATAACACACCCCCCAAATTATTTTTGCTAGTTGAATGAAACATTTGATCCATCTATAAATCATAAATATTGTCTAAATCCTATAATTTGTGAGAGAAAATAGATTCTATATCACCATCAAGTACGATAGAGCCATTTTATATACTTAAGGGAGTGCCAATATTTGTTTATTAATAGGGGTTTACTAGCCAGGCATGGTGGCACATGCCTGTAATCCCAGCACTTGGGAGGCTGAAGCAGGAGGATTGCAGAGAGTTCAAGGTCTGCCTGGGCTACATAGTAAGTTCAAGGCCAGCTTGAACTACAAAGTGAGACCCTGTCTCAAAAAAAAAAATAGAGGTTGACTAATAATGAATATGAATGTTCTTTGAGTAGGTTATAATACTACATCATGGACGAAGTTAACCTGCCACAGGTTAATTTTTTTATGTTAATTTTAAAGGAGAAATTATGCCCTTCATGGTAACTACACTATTTGCCTTTGTTTATAATGTGTTGGACGATGTTACATGATTCGTCTAAAATTGGATGACCTATATCCTCTTTTTCAGAGATAGATTTTTCTATTGTCCCTTAATTATACTTTATTTTATTCTATAGAAATGAGTTGAACATACTAAACTCAACATGGTGTTTTGTGTATTTAAAACATGAGATCATGTTTACACATAAAAGTGATTAATTTGCATTAATTTGCATTTTTCTTCCTTAAGAGTTTTATGATGTTCAAATATTTTCATCACAGAAGGTAGCTTAAAATGAATTCTGTGCAATCCTGTTTGGCCAATTTTGTGATATATTTTAGTTAGAAAACTTTTAAATGGAATATTGTCAGAGATAACTAAAAAGATTAACTAGTGTCTACCTCCTTCAGTTCTGAAATGTGTTGTCTACTTGCAGCATATTTTCTAAACAATTGAGGGATTATACTGACCTAACAGTAACTGCTGTGCCACATTACTATTATCTTAATGTCTTGAAAAATTGCCTGTTCCAAAGTCATTAGACACAGAAAAACTCTGAATTGGTGAAAGAATTATACTCCACTGGGTGTTCTATGAAATATCTCTAATACTGATGAAGCAAAGATTTGGGGAGAACAATAAGTTTCCCAGTGTGGTAACAAATCTTCCAGAGACTTTCTTTGCATAATTAAGTAGAGGCAATTGGCTACTGCTAATCCTGCGTATTTGCAAAATCCTCTTTAGCAAACTTTCGAGTTCCATAAAGTTTTGCTAATGTTTTGGTGGATAAAAACATTGCTAATGATGGGGGAATTACTACTTATATTTTCGAGGTAGAAAATTATAGAAGTGAGGAAATAGCAAATGTGCCCAAAACAGCAAGTTTGTATAAACTGCTGTATCACCATGTATTTTAAGATTGAAAGACAGTTTAAAAATATGTAGCAGTTTCTGTATCAAGTGGGATGCTTGCCATAGAAAAAAATGGAAACCTAACTTAAATTAGTTTAAACAATAAGAAAATCTATTGAATCAAAAACCAGGTAGTCTAGAACAGTTCTGTTCAATAAAAATATTATGTGGAGCACAGGTTTGAAC
The DNA here is from genome assembly GCA_004026905.1 of Hystrix cristata. NCBI lineage: Eukaryota > Metazoa > Chordata > Mammalia > Rodentia > Hystricidae > Hystrix > Hystrix cristata. The sequence goes on from PVJO010006493.1 coordinate 61,313, forward strand.
TACAGATGTAATTTTAAGTTATTTAGTAGCCACGTTAAAAAGGTAAAAATAAGCAAGTGAAAGAAATTCCAGCAACTTTAATCCAATATACCTAAAATCAAGCACAGCATATAATCAATGTAAACATTGTTAATATACATTTTATTATTTTGAACTGAACCTTCAAATTTTAGTGTGTATTTTACATTCACAGAATGTACCCATTTGAATTATCCACATTTTAAATGCTCAGTGGCCACATTTGCCTAGTAGTTACTGGATTAGATAGTGCAGAAATAGGAATGTAATTGCCTGTAGACATGATACAATCATGACCCAGCACAAGTTATTTTTCTCCTCTAATTTTGAAGAATGAACATTTACTTATACTTTCATTTTATTCTTTCAGCTCTGTCTTCCTTTCCTTGTAAACTTAATCTAGCAGTAACTGGATAACTTCCTTCCTTGTCCATGGCAAGTTAAAAGAGTGGCCAAAGTCTGTCTTTTGATTCCATTGGCTTAATAATACTGGCTGAGAAACGACCCCAAGCCTGTTTTTTTCTCAAAATGGTTAGGAAGAGGTAACATGTGGGATGGGGTGTACTGACACCTACTTGGAAGGCAACAGGGATGCTGCTACACATCCTACAAGGCACAGGACAGCCTCCCACAACAAGGAATTCTCTGATTCAAAGTATACCAAGATTGAGAAACCCTGCCCTGAAGTTATTGTTTTAAACATATATTTCTTTTCTAAATTTTTTATTTCATTTGTACACGTTCGTAGTTCATGTAGTTTACAGTTGTCTTGGGGAATGGTTACATGTACATATTACAGCATATTTCTTTCTTTCTTTTTAATCCCTTTCCTCTCCCCCCCTCCCACCTCCTCCAGTTCCCCTATCCCATTTTTCATTCTTAATGGTATTATTTGTCTTAGCTCATGTTATGGCATATAATGTTTATGTTAAATGGGATTATTAGGTTCCTGTACATGGCATATCTTCTTGTTTCCCTTCCCCTCCTTCTCACTCCTCACCCTTATTCCCTTGGACTGCTTCCCAATTGCGGGAGGCCCATCCACTTGTACCTTTCTGTCCATCCTTTATCATTTTCTTCGTTTGTACTTTGCTTTACTCACATGAGAGATACCATATGGTATTCAAGCTTGTGTGTCTGGTTTATTTCACTCAATACATTTTCCAGGTGCCTCCATTTTCCTACACATGTCTCAAATTTGTCATTCTTTATAGCTGAGTAGTGTTCTATTACATGTAGATACCACGTTTTCTTTATCCAGTCATTTGTTGATAAGTATACAAACTGCTTCCAGGATTTAGATATTATGAATTGTGCTGCTATAAACATTGGTTTGCATATATCACTGTAGTATGATGACTTAAGCTTTTTGGAAAGATACCTAGAAGGGAGATAGCTAGGTCAAATGGAATTTCTAATTTCAGTTCTTTGAGAATTGTTCACGTTGATTTCCATAATAGTTGTACTAGTTTGCATTCCCACCAGCAATGAAGGAGGGTTCCTTTTTCACCACAGTCATGCCAGCATTTGTTATTGCTTGATTTCTTAATGATTGCCATTCTTTCCAGAGTAAGATGGAATCTTAGCATTATTTTATATTGTATTTCTCTGATGGCCAGATATGTTGAACATTTTTTCATATGTTTGTTGACCATTTCTATTCTTCCTCTGTGAATTGTGTGTTCATTTCTCTTGCTCTTTTCTCGACTGAGTCTTTAATTTTAGTTGATTTAATTTTTTAGTCTTTATATATTCTAGATATTAGTCCTCTGTCTGAGGAATAGTAGGCAAAAAAAAATTTTCCCATTCTGTAGGTTGTCTCTTCACTCTACTGACTGATTCTTCTGCTGTACAACTTTTTAGTTTGATATAATGCCATTGGATGATTCTTGTTGCTATTTCTTGTTCAATTAATGTTGTGTTTAGAAAATCCTTTCCTACACCTATGTTTTCAAGTGTTTTACCTATTGATCTTTTAACCATTTTTATCTTTGATCAATTTTGATTTCAATTTAGTATATGGTGAGAGATAAGGGTCTAGTTTCAGTCTTCTGCAAACAGATAACCAGTTCTCCCAACACCACTTGTTGAATAAGCTGTCTTTCCTCCAATATATGTTTTCGGCCCCATTGTTAAAGATTAAATAGTTGAATATAGCTGGGGAGGTTTCTGTATCTTCAATTCTGTTCCATTGATCCATGTATCTGTTTTTGCTCTGGTCCCATGCCGTTTTGTCACTATTCCTTTGTAGTGTAGCTCGAAGTCAGATATTGCCTGGCTTCCTGCTTTGCTCTTATTGCCCAAAATTGCTTTTTCTATTCAGGGACTCTCTGGCTTCATATGAATTTTAGAATTGTTTTCTCTAGATCTGTAAAGTATGCTGTTAATATTTTGGGACTGCATTGAATTTTATATCAGTTTTAGAAGTATGGCCTTTTTTTGGTGGATTTCCTTTTTTTTTTTTTAGGTCCTGGGGATCGAACTCAAGGCCTTGTGCTTGCAAGACAAGCACTCTAACCACTGAGCTAAATCCCCAACCCCAAGTATGGCCTTTTTGACAATATTGGTTCTGTCTATTGAGGAGCAGGGGGACATCTTTTCCTTTTTTTTTTTTTTTTGACAAGGTCTCGATATGTAGTTCAAGCTGGGCTTGAATTCACTATGTAGCTCAGGCAGGCCTTGGACTCCTGGTGATCCTCCTGCCTCAGCCTCCCAGGCGATGGCATTACAGGTGTTCTCCACCACACTCAGTTCATCTTTCCATTTCTGATGTCCTCTTCAATCTCCTTCTTCAGAATACTGTCATTTTCTTTGTAGAGGGGTTTTACTTCCTTGGTTATAAACCTATATTTCTTACTAAACACAATCAAGAGGGATGAGATTATCATTAGTTTAAACTGATCAGATATCTAAACTAGAAAGAAGTATTAGATGAAAGGAAGCCACACTTCGTGGCCCACCCTTGTAATCCCAGCACTCAGGGAGGCCCAGGCAGGAGGCTTGGAAGTCCAGGTCCAGCCTGGGCAACTCAGCAATTTAGCAAAGGCCTGTCTCAAAATGAAAAAATAAAGTTCGATCCCCAGCATCCCTCCAAAAAAAGTGAAAAACTAAAGTAAAATGTACTGAAGATATATTTCAGTTTGAATGCCCTGGATTCAGTCCCTAGTACTGTACAGAAAGAAGAGAAGAAAGAGGAGGAAGAGGAAGAGAAGGAGAAAAGGCATAGGTAGGTAACAAATAATAGCCATGAAAAGAACAGAGTATTTTTAGAATTAAATATATATATATATATGGATACGCTTCAAATATACATTTTATATCAGTATGTAATGCAGTTACTAGTGACTTCAATTTTTCTCAGTGTTTTCTACGTTTTTTAGTGAAATTTTTTATGTTATCGAATTTACAGTAAGAAATTTTTATAATGTAAATTCTTTTTACATCGGATAATTTCTCTAGTAAAGAAATTTCTCTAGTTAAAGAAATTTCTTCTTCAAAAATGAATTTCAAAAAAAATGAATTTCAAGGGATGAGGTGTAGGTCAGTGGTAGAATGCTTGCCTAGTGTGCCCAAGGCCCTGGGTTTGATTCCTAGGGCTGAAAACAAAACAAACAAACAAACAAAACAAAAACATCGTAGGAAAGTTCTATAAGGATTCTTAAGTCGAATTTTAATGAAGTAAACATTTTATTTAAGGTTTGCGGAAAGACCATTTCATTAACATTTTGTCAAAAAGAAATAATGATTCACAGCCTTCGTGTAAAAAGGGCAGCTGGTATTCTAAGGCCAGTCCAGGAAATTGAGCAAGAAACAACCTCTCCCGAGGACTTTCAGAAATAATTTGAGGTAGATGCCATGCTGAGCCTCTGGGTGCCGCTGTGTGCAAGTTCGTGGCCAGGGCGGAGCAAAGCCGTTCTGACGCAGCGATCCTTGCAGGCTTTTGAGAGACACATCAGCAGAAGATTGTGGAACACCTGTCCTGCACTCTGTCCCAGATATCTTAGTTAGGAACGTCAGAATGTTTAATGACCCCAAGTGAGTGAGACGCTGCCTTTGCTTTCCAGCGCACATTTGTAATCCGGGGGAGGGAGTAACAGCAGCGAGGGTATTCGGTTCTCAGCAGCAGTGTAGAGAAGTCGGCCACACTAGAGGCACAGAAGGCGCAGGAAGTGCTGTTTCTCTTCCGGCTCCCTCGGTTCTGCCTAGAGAACTACGCGGCAGATGCGCTGTAGATTCCAGAAAAGAAGCTGGGGTCGGGATCTTGTGGAAGATCTGCGCTCAGCGACCAGGAACGACAGGTGAATGCTGAGAACCGTCTTGACTAGCAGAGAGCAAAGACCAACCTGAAAATGACGGCAAGGATCTAGAAGACAAAGGAAATCCCTAACCCACTTAAATTTGAAAATCAAATTCACTGAAAGTCGTGTAACATATCTTGGTGTAAATATAGTAGGTTTTGATACAGACATTTTGTTTTGAAGGTGCTGGAAGAAATCACTAATAGGAGCAGTGTCTAAAATCTGCAGATTTAAGTGCTGGCAGTAACTCTTTATAAATCTATCAGATCAGTTTCAATAACCATCTCTTCTAGAAGGAAAACACCGGAGCAGTAAATATTCTGAATTGTTATAGAAGAAACCCTGGATCACAGGATCAGAGCTGCAACTTCTTAATCGTGGGCATAGAGCAGAACAACTCAGGACAAGAGAGAGCCTTGGGTTGCCAGTTTTAATCCTGGGATATTGGACCACACAAGGTGAACAGTGAGCCAACCCACAAGAAAGCCCACCCTTCACCACCTCCTCTGCATTCTTCACATGACCCTCACTGACATAATGAATGCTTGGAGTTCTCTCCGCCCAGTCTCACAGAGCATACAGAATATAGCTACTGCCCTGAAATTACAGCAATGCTTGACTTTTTGTGGGGGAGGGTGCTGGGGATCCAACTCAGCGCCTTGTGCTTGCAAGGCAAGCACCCTAACCACTGAGCTAAAGCCCCAGCGCCATCAATGCTTGATTTTTAAAAGGAAAAAGAAAAAAATAATATTAACTGTAAGGTTAAAATGGAGATCAAGGACCATCAGGCAGTGCAGGTGTTTATCTGCTGGGTGTTTAGTCCTGTTAGAATAAGAGCTGTGCTTGTCTAACCAAAACAAGTGAACTGAGAAGTGGAGAGGTGCAAATTTTGTAGAAAGGAATAATGCCACTGGACAACAGTTCACCCCAAGAATTACTACGTAAGTGCTACCTTCTGACAGATGGAATTCTGCACTGCAAACAAACTCTGAAGTACAACATCACCATCCAAGCCCCAACAAGGACAAGCTGCCCGCTCCCTTAGGAGCACAATCATCACCCTAAATATCATTTGTACCAACCAAAAAACTCACTCCAGATATCTGACAGGTTACCTTTTTGATCCACGTGATCAGGAAGACCCATCCAGACCTCCGTCATATATTTTAGTGCTTCTGACAGAGTTTAGGGTTTTCCATAGTTCCTATTTCTTCCTAATCAGCAACCTGGTGCTGAGGGGCATTGTCCTGTCAGTGAGTGCAGACTGTGGTATTTGTGCAGACTACCTTTGAACTGACTCTCAAAGTGGTGAAGAGAGTTTGACTGACTGTCATCCTGAGACTGCCTACTATGGTGGATAACTGCCAAGAAAATGCAACGGAGGATGCTACACCAGGAGTTGCAGCTAGCCAAGGCCCTCTTCCACACTTCACTGTATGCACCAAAGTAGATGGCAACTGGGACACAAGGGCTGACTGCCCTGTCACATATTTTGGGCCAGCTAACCTGATTCTTTAACCTAAGGATTCACAAAAGCTAGGCGTGTTCTGTGCTATTGCAAGTGACAGAGATGCAGCCCACAGAAGTTTGCTGGTCCTTTATGCAACGGTGAGTCATCATGCTGCACACCGTCTCGGCCAAGAGTTTGCAGGCATTGCTGCCAGACCTCTGCTGTCACCAGCACCCACTGATGGGCAGGTAGAGCAAGAGTTTTACCTAATAAAACTGGCTTGGCTTTGGTCTCTCTGTTCCTCCTGGCAGAGACTCTGATCACCTACCCCAGAACTCCTCTAGTCAGATGCTAGGGGCTGCCTTCACCCTGTTTCTGAGCAAAGTCTGGATTTGGAGTTGCCCCCAACTTAAAAGGAGAGAGATTTGCCATGTTCCTATGACCTATGAGAATCATCAAATATCTTAGTTTCTTCAAACTAACTCAAGAAACATCTTCCAACTGGATGTTCTCTGTATTATCAGCAATGAAGCCTACTGTGTACACAGCATTCAAATGTGTTCATGTGAGTTTTAACGTTTTTATTTAGTACATCCTTTTATAAATCATTCCTTTTTGTCTTTTGTTGCTGGCGGTCAGGAGCTCTATAAGTTTAGTTGCTAATATTTATATATGTTTTTGTTTGGCTCATTAGCTCACAATTCCTTTGGTGAAAAGTTTGTGTGCATTAATGTATGGTCTGAAAAATTGTTTCTTGTTAAAGACTCCTTCCTTGCAATATTGAAAGTCTACTGCGTCTTTAAATTCTTTCTTTGGGGGTCATTAACTTGTCTTTGAGAAGCTGAGAAACTGTAGATTTGGTTACACAAGAGCAGAATGTTCTCTTTCCAAGAAATTCTTGTGGGTTTTGAATCTTTTCTTTCCTCATTTTCTGAATTTTTATCAGTCACAGTGTCTGTTATCGGATGTCAGTGTCTGGTTCACATCGTTCCTGATTTCAAACTCTGCAGTGCAGATAGCATACTTCTCTAACTCTTGGGTAAAGATAAATCACTCTAAGCCTGAGACATTTTAATTAGCAATCTTTTATTAATACTGCTCTGAATAAAAGAAGGAAGGAAATGTCCTCATGTTTCTTTCTAGTTAGAAAATATGGTTGTTTAAGAAAACAAATTTCTCCTGGGAACAATATTGTATGATTTTAAGAGAATAACATACTATCCTCATAGCTTGCCTAAAAGTAAACGAGTAGTCTTTTTTTTCCCAGTTACGACGAATATCACAACTTTTCTCTTAAATTTGAAATCTGTTATATATCCATGTCATGTGTTTCTAATGAAATGTCAAGAACATGCCATGGAATTACTCAAAATATATTGCCTTAGGGTGAATTTTAAAACCTTTAACACCCCACAGCTGGGCACGGAGATACTTGACTGTATTGCCAGCAACTCAGGGGGCTGAGGCAGCAGAGTCAAAAGTTTGAGACCAGCCTGGGCAACTTAATGAGACACTGCCTCAAAATAAAGTTTTTAAGGGGTCCGGGTTGTAGCTAGTGTAGAGTGCTTGCCTAGTATGTGCAAGGCCCTCAGTTCAATCCCCAGCACTAAAAAAATGAAATAAAATAAATACAGAGTTAAAACGTGGTCTTCAAAATTCTAAAGTTTTGGATAAATATTTAAAGCACAGTGGAAAGGAAATTAGGTGGCCAATCCAAAATTTGAGAGTCTGTCTTACATTCTAAATGTTTCCTTCCAATCATTTTCATCCTTCAAAGGGCAGCTGTTCTGTCTGTGCAGCCCAGAAACATATCAAGTGCTCGAGCTATCCAACAGGATAAGTAGAGGGCTACTTTTCTCCCCTTTGTGATATTAAAGAGCTCTTAACTATTATTCCCCGAATAGCGAAGAGAGGAAGCAGACAGCTTGGAAATACTGGGAATCTCCAGCATTTGACATGTAGTGACATTTAGATACGTCTAAATAAATGAACATAGCTTCTTGTTTTCGTACATTTACTGTAGAATGATTAACTATTTCCTTAACAGTAGACTATCAGGTTCAGGAGTTTTTCCTAAGAGTGCAGTAACTGGTTAGGACTCTGGGCGCCGCTGTTCACCAATCTGGATGATAGGGCACTAAGCACACTCCCTCTTAGGACCTCCATCACTGCCGGATTGAAACCACGTCCCCGGAGGCCCCCCAAACACTATTTCTGGGCGACTCCCTGCTCGGAGTTGTCTTGAAAGTTGAGTTAATTTAGGCTCTGAAAAGTAGAGAGAGGTTACCCTTGACACAAGACTGGGAAAAACTACGACGCCAGAGAACAATGGCGATTCCCGTGAAGCTGACCTGCTGCAGCGTGCCGATGCTGCTGTGCCTTTTTCTGGGGCTATTGTTGGAAGCCAGAGCCGGGAGTATCCTCTACTCGGTGCTAGAAGAGACGGAGAGAGGGTCCTTCGTTGGCGACATCGCCAAGGACCTGGGGCTACAACCACTGGAGCTGGCGAGGCACGGCGTCCGCATCGTCTCCAGAGGTAGGACGCAGCTTTTCTCTCTGAACCTGCGCGGCGGCAGCTTGGTCACCGCGGGCGAGATAGACCGGGAGGAGCTGTGCGCTCAGAGCGCGCGGTGTCTGGTCAATTTTAACATCCTCGTCGAGGATGAAATGAAGCTTTTCCCTGTTGAAGTGGAAATAATTGATATTAATGACAACACTCCCCAATTCCAGTTAGAAGAGCTAGAATTTAAAATGAATGAAATAACTCCTCCAGGTACCAGAATCCCTCTGCCTTTTGGGCAAGACCTTGATGTAGGTATGAACTCGCTCCAGCGCTACCAGCTCAGCTCCAACCCTCATTTCTCCCTGGATGTGCAACAGGGCACTGACGGACCTCAACATCCAGAGATGGTGCTGCAGAGTCCCCTAGACAGAGAAGAAGAAGCTGTCCACCACCTTGTCCTCACTGCCTCTGATGGTGGCAACCCAGTCCGTTCAGGGACTCTCCACATCCGTGTTGAAGTGGTGGATGCAAATGACAATGCTCCAGCATTCACTCAGGCAGAGTATCACAAGAGTGTCCCAGAGAATGTCCCATTGGGCACTCGGCTGCTCATGGTAAATGCCACTGACCCAGATGAGGGAGCCAATGGGGAAGTAACGTATTCTTTTCACAATATAGACCATAAAGTGGCCCAAATATTTCAGCTGGACTCTTACACGGGAGAAATATCAAATAAAGAACCATTGGATTTTGAAGAATACAAAATTTATCCAATGGAAATTCAAGCTCAGGATGGTGCTGGGCTCATGGCCAGAGCTAAGGTGCTGATCAAAGTTTTGGATGTAAATGATAATGCCCCAGAAGTCAGCATCACCTCTGTCACCACTGCAGTCCCAGAAAACTTTCCTCCTGGGGCCATAATTGCTCTTATCAGTGTCCATGACCAGGACTCTGGAGACAATGGTTACACCACATGTTCCATTCCTGAAAATCTACCTTTCGTATTAGAAAAGTTAGTTGATAATTATTACCGCTTAGTCACAGAAAGAACACTGGACAGAGAGCTTACTTCTGGATACAATATCACAGTGACAGCAACAGATGGGGGAATCCCAATGCTTTCTACCCAAACTCACATTTCACTGCTAGTGACAGACGTCAACGACAACCCCCCGGTTTTCCGTCAGGATTCCTATTCAGTCTACATTCCTGAAAATAACCCTAGAGGGGCCTCCATCTTCTCCGTGAGGGCCCAGGATGCTGACAGCAGTGAGAATGCACATGTCACTTACTCCCTGGCTGAAGACACCGTTGAAGGAACAACCCTGTCATCCTATCTCTCCATCAACTCTGACACTGGGGTCCTCTATGCACTGCAACCCTTTGACTATGAGCTGTTCCGGGACTTGCAGCTGAGAGTGGTGGCCCGCGATAGTGGGATCCCGCCACTCAGCAGTAACATGTCTCTGCATCTGTTTCTGCTAGACCAGAATGACAATGTACCTGAGATCCTGTACCCCACTCTCCCCACCGACGGTTCCACAGGTGTAGAGCTTGCACCTCGCTCAGCAGAGCCGGGATATCTGGTGACAAAGGTGGTGGCAGTAGACAGAGACTCAGGTCAGAATGCCTGGCTGTCTTATCGCCTGCTCAAGGCCAGCGAGCCAGGGCTTTTCTCGGTGGGGCTACACACTGGAGAGGTGCGCACCACAAGGGCCCTGCTGGACAGAGACACCCTCAAGCAGAGCCTGCTGGTGGCTGTGCAGGACCACGGCCAGCCTCCTCTCTCTGCCACTGTCACCATCACCATAGCTGTGGCTGACAGCATCCCTGATGTCCTGGCAGACCTGGGCAGCATCAGGACCCCCACTGACCACGATGATTCAGACCTCACGCTCTACCTCGTGGTAGCCGTGGCTGTTGTCTCCTGTGTTTTCCTGGCTTTTGTCATTGTGCTGCTGGCACTCAGGCTGCGGCACTGGCACTCCCTGCGACTGCTTCAGGCTTCGGGAGATGGATTGGCAAGCGCGCCTGCACCACACTCCGTGGGTGTTAACGGGGTGCGCACTTTCCTGCAGACCTATTCCCATGAGGTCTTGCTCACCGCAGACTCGAGGAAGAGCCACCTCATCTTCCCACAACCAAACTACGCAGACACCCTCATCAGCCAGGAGAGCTGTGAGAAAAAGGATTATCTATCAGCACCCCGGTCTTTACTGGAAGATAAAGAGGAAACATTTTCTCAGGTAAACTTGTAATGACTTTATAAACTACTTAGATAAAAATAATTCCTGAGTTTTACTTGCTTTCTTTCACTCCTTACTACAGTTTTATTCCACATGACCTTGTAGATTTCTATTGGAAAACCTGGAAAGCAGAATTAATCAGGCCTGGATACTTACATCTAGTATATTTATAGTTCTTACACTGGAAAGGAGCCTGTAATCATAATGTAGGTGGTTGGGATGAAGAGTATGCACCTGTGAGGTGCTGTCTCCTTTTGGAAAGAACACAGCTTTAGAAACAAGGAGATGGAGCTTCTAATGTTTTCTGTTTGCCTCTAGCGAAATCATTCCATTGTTCTGAGTTTACTGCTCTCCTCTCTGAAAGTGAGCGTTTGAATGAAAAAGACCTGCCAATATGACTAATGCTAATTTCATGTTTCTTTGAGTTGTGAACATCTGTTAATTCATCTCAGTTTAATGTAGATTCCATCTATCAGGGTGCTATGGTATTTTATTTGGGAAAATTTGAAGAGGTGAAGATTGTCTAAAGTAGTATTTTTAGTTGCATTACTATAAGTTGTAGAAATCTATATAGCTGCCATTTTAAATTACTATTGAACATCTTAGCTCTTGTTTAATCTTTTAATAGGTGACATTTTATGCATATTGAAGAATATATCTGTTTAAGTAATTTGTGAAATAAAGGAACAGAACGAACAATAGAATATTTACCATGCAACTTGAGAAATAGTTTTGAAGTATCCTTACTTGTACATTATATGTACTTGTTTTTTTGTTTCGTTTTGTTTTGTTTTGGGTGCTAGGAATCAAACTTGGAGTCTTGGCGCTTGCTGGGCAAGCACTCTACCACTTGAGCTAAATCCCCAGCCCCTCATTATATGTACTTCTAATTAAAATGACTAATCAAAATTAAGTATACAACTCATTTAATGTGTGTTGACTGTTCATAAGAAGAAAGATAGTGTAAAGAAGTAAGTCCATACTTTGATATACATACTCTACTTCAATAAATTAGAGATTCATAAAATATAAAAAAAGGAAAGCAAATGCATTGTAAAGAAGATAAATATCCAAAAATATGAATAAACCTGCTGTAAATAGTGAAGGAGGGAACAGAAGGGAGGGGTGAGGAAGAGGGGGGAAAGCCAAGATGCACCATGTACAGGTACAAAATAAACATGATGAATGTGATCATTATATGTACAATGTACCAATACATGTTCTTGGCTAAAAATTTAAAATAAAAAAGAAGATAAATATCCAAATGAGCCAGAGATAGACCACAAAGTGGTAAACCAGTCTAGAGCTATGGAAGCAGAATTGAAGATCAAGAGATTAGCTCTAGTGGTGTAATAAGGATAAAAGTGAGTTATGCTAGATAAAGGGTCTGAGTGGGGCTCACTGCTTGAGTCCAAAAGAAGCAATGAGGACCATCAGTTTAAATGAAAAAGAAAAGTTTCATTTAAAAATGCTGCCTACCAATTCACATGGTTGGAAGTTGCACACTAAAGGAGAGAGATGGACACAAATGCTTGCATGGAAACTGTGATATCCAGAATATCACTGCTACACACCATTAAGGCACCTCTAAAAACCTAAGTACAGCCTGGGACCTGAAGCCAGAGAGAAATAACTTCAAAACTATTAGGGACAAAATTTTGAACCCAGGAGGAAAAGACGGAAGGAAACAGAATGGTGAGAACAAATTTTAAAAAGCAAAGCAAAGCTCTTCCACTTAAATGTATAAAGAAAAATATGAAAATATACTGTCTTCTGGAATTTATTGTGACTAATGAGAAATTTTCTGTTATTCCTTTTAAAGATAATCTCTGGGGTTTTTTCCTGGTAGTTTTTAAAGATGTTTTCTCATTCTTGTTATGTGTCTATTGGATTTTTATTTTTATACTTACAGATAATAACTTTAATTCTGGATTTTCGGAACTCATTATTTAAAAATTTCTTCTGTGTATGTATAAATAAGCCACACTTTCCCATTAAAGGAAAGAGGAAATCAAATCGTTTGATTTTCAAAATTGACATTTTGATGACAAGACACATGCTTAAAATGAAATTATATTGAAATATTGAAATTAAAACTATATACATGCACATGCATAAAAGGAAAAATATAGTATACCGGGAAGCTGAAGCAGGAGGATTACAAGCTCAATCTCAGTCTAGGCAACTTATCAAATTAATGAGGCCCTGTGTCAAAACTTAAAAATTAAAATAAAAGGGCCAGGGATATACCTTAGCGCAAAGGCCCTTGGATTCAATCTCAAGTACTGAAAACCATAAAAGGAGAAGAAAGGAAAAGAATAGACTGCTAGGCGATTTTAACACAATTCCATAAGAAATACTAGACCCCACAGGCAGAAAACTAGTCAGCATAGAGACTTAAACAACAAAATTTGTAAGTTTAACCTAATAGACCTGTAGAGAACCTTATACACAGCAAATATAGAATAGCCACTTTCTACATGAAGGTTTGGAGAGTGCAAGATAATCTACTACCTAGTCACCACAAACAAGGGCCTGACAAGTTTGAAAGTATCAATAATATATATAGCTGATAATATGTGCTTAAATCATAAAGCCAAGATTTCAAAATAGTAAAAATAAACAAGCTATGTAAAGAAGAGGCCATGAGACTACAGAGATAGTCACCCAGGTATCTCAGATGATAAGCCCAGTTTTCAGATAATGTGATGTGTATTACCAAAAGCAAGACCAGCAGGAGAACTGGAACATCTGATCCCAACCCAGATAGTAGTTTATGACAAATAAAACCATGTTGTTTTAAGACACTGAATTTTGGGGTGGTATAATTATACAACAAAGATAACTGGAGCAGTATGTATTCAATTTGACCTGGCAATTACATTTTCTGGTTAATATCCTAGGCCTAGAGAAATGTATACATGAGGAGGTATGTCCACTAAGGCTTGTTCCTTGTTATCTGCAATGACAAATAAAGAAAGGGGAGGAAAGAAGGGAAGGAAGTCAAAAGAAAAGAAAGAACCATAAAAGAAATAACCTAATATCCTATTATAGACATATGGGAAATAAATTTTGGTATTTTCACATAATAGAGTATTATAGAGCCATCAAAATGTTCAACATAAATAAGTTTCAAAAGTCTAATGTTGAGAAAACAGTTCAGTGCAGAATAAATATTTGTATAAATTTCAAATAGACAAAAAATGTAAGGATGCATGTACATTCAGTTAAAAAGTAAAATATAGGGGATGGGGATATAGCTCAGTAGTAGAACACATGGCAAGACCTTGGATTCAATCCCCAGCACCTCAAAGTAAAATAAAAATTAAAAATAAAAACATACACAGAAATAATAAATGCTAAGTATTATTCTGGATGTTGGTACCTTCTTTTGCTATAAAAAATCATTATTGTAACAATGGCCAAATTTTACTAAGATATGTAAATTACATAATAGAACTATATCAGTGCAAATTTGCTGATTTGTATTATATTTTTAATGAGAGAATGATACTGACTTTAAGAAATATCCAGTGAAGTGTTTGAAAGTAAAGGGGCATCATATCTTCAACATATTCTAAACCAGAAAAGAGAGAGAAAAAAAAAAACACAATATTTGGGCAATGCAAGTGATGAGTACAGTGGACCCTTGATAGCCTCAGGTTTCACATCTGTGGATTCAAGCAATCAGACTGAAAATCTTGGGCAAAAAAAGTATATCCATACTACACATGTACAGACTTTTCTTCTTGACATTATTACCCAAATGACATGGTCCCAGCAAAAATCTACATAACATTTACATTATATTAGGTAGCATATGTAATCTAGAGATGATTTAAAGGATGTACATGGCTATGTAGAGAAACTATACCACTCCAATATGTGACTTGAGCATCTTCAAATTTTGGTATCCGTGAGAGCTCTGGAACAAATCTCCCATCAGATAGCAAGGGATTTATATGGGAATTCTTTGTACTTTTTTAAAAACTTTTCTGAAAATTTGAAATTATTCAAAATAAAGTTTAAAATTGATCTCATTGAAATATGGCAAAAGGTTAAAATTTTGTAAAGTCAACTGGTCTTGCACACAGACTGGTTATATTCTATACTCATCTGTATGTTTGAAATTTTTCAAAATATATTTTTGAAATAAGTATATTATGGGTAGGTACATAAAAATGAAACAGGAATAAGAAGACATCCATGGAATGTATTTTACACCCTCGGGAAATACTAAACATCAGAGAAAGGACTTAGTGACCATGAACAACTTCAAGGGGTTGGTTCCTTTTTTTTTTTTTTTTTTTTTTTGGTGCAGAGGATGAAACTCAGGGACTTGTGCTTGCTAGGCAAGCGCTCTACCATTTGAGCTAAGTCCCCAACAAGAGGTTGATTGCTAATGTAGTGAAAAACCACTTGCTGATCGAGCTTTGCCTAATAGAACCATCTTTGGTTTCCATGATGTTCCATTCTGTCTCTCACCTCCAAATGTTCATTCTGAGTTTCTAGAACACTACTCCTGTCTCTTTATTGATCCAACCCCACCCATTAGGATTCAGCTCCAATCACTTCCTCGAAAAGCCTCTCCTGACTCCCAAAACCAGATATGCTTCCTACATAGTTCCCTATTGCCTAGTGTCTCCCACTAGATGCCATAGAGGTTGTCACACGCAAAAATAATGCCTTCTCTACTTTCCTATGCCTTCTCCCACCCTGCAAGCTTGCTAAGAACAGGTTCACTGTTTTCATCTCCAGCCCCAATCAAATCATGTGTCAAGTAAGTACCTCATGTTTCAGTAATTTAAATACAGGTTCGGAAGTAATGCTAGGTCATTGAGCACAGAAATTCAAAATATTTAACCTTATAAGAAACTGTAGCTAATGTTTTTAATTGATCTTTTTATTTCAATACACACAAAGAGGTGGAAAATGTTTGGAGCAAGGGCCTTGCTTAATGCCTTGAGCATTCAATAATATTTTCACAGCAACTACTATCAAGGTCACATTCACACACCATTCTTATTAATTCTAGTTAAAAGATTCCTGCCTTGAAAGAGTTACTTAAGTATTTTAGAACTTTAAGATTCTAAATCAACTTCAAAGTCTCAGGCAAACAAACAAGAAGTGACTTGGGTTTGCCTGAGAGGGTGCAGAAACTGGCTAGGCCTCTGAGCGTCGCTGTTGGCCACCTAAGGAGTAAACAGCAGCTGAGACGACCATTGCTACGGCTCCCGCAACACAAAGGGCTGGGCGTTTGGACCGTAAGCTTCGGGGCGGCAGAGAAATTTAGTCCAGCAGCTCATTAGCTCTCTCCAGAGTGACCTGGATCCCGTGAATACTGGTCGTCTCAGACCCTGAGGAATAAAGAGTGGGCTACCTCACTGAAAGCTGGAAGTTGACTTGGAGAAAACGCCGCGGCAGAAGGGAAATGGCTACTCTGCAAATGCTACTACACCGCAGAAGGCTAGTCCCACTGTGGCTTCTTTTGGCGGGCCTGTGGGAGGCTGGAGCCGGGCAGATTCGCTATTCTGTGCCAGAGGAGCTCGACAAAGGCTCCGTCGTGGGCAACATCGCCAAAGACTTGGGTTGGGAGCCCCTGGCACTGGCGGAGCGCGGGGTCCGCCTCGTCTTCAGAGGTAGGACGCAGCTTTTCGCTCTGAGCCCGCGCGGCGGCAGCTTGGTCACCGCGGGCAGGATAGACCGGGAGGAGCTCTGCGCCCAGAGCGCGCTGTGTCTGGTGAACTTTAACATACTACTGGAAGATAAATTGACTATTTATTCAGTAGAGGTGGAAATAACAGATATTAACGATAATGCCCCTCGCTTTGGAGTAGATGAACTGGAGCTAAAAATCAGTGAAACGACTACTCCAGGATTCCGGATTCCCCTTAAAAGTGCACATGATGCAGACATAGGAGAGAACTCTCTACAGAAGTATGAACTCGACTCAAATGACCATTTCTCTCTGGACATGCGAAGTGGAACTGATGGGAACAAGTACCCGGAGCTGGTACTGGAGCTCGCTCTGGACCGCGAGGAAGAAGCACTTCACCATCTCATTCTCGTTGCTTCTGATGGGGGCAACCCGGTCCGATCTGGCACCTGCCGCATCCGCGTGAAGGTCCTGGATGTGAACGATAACGCTCCTATGTTTACACAGCCCGAGTACCGTGTGGGTGTTCCGGAGAATGTGCCGGTAGGCACCCGAATACTCACGGTGACCGCCACTGATGCAGATGAGGGATACAACGCTCAAGTGGTGTATTTTCAAGAGAAAACCCCTGGAGAAACCTCCGAGGTATTTGAGCTTAAATCGACTTCTGGAGATATAACGATCATAAAAAGTCTAGATTATGAGGATGCTAAAGTCCATGAAATTGATATTGAAGCTCAGGATGGTCCGGGCCTTCTGACCAGAGCGAAGGTGGTTGTCACGGTTGTGGATGTGAACGACAATGCCCCAGAATTTTACATGACATCTGCTACTAGCTCAGTTCCTGAAGACTCTCCTCCAGGAACCATAATTGCACTTTTCAATGTACATGACAGAGACTCTGGACAGAATGCTTTTATCACATGTTCTCTCCCGGAGAAACTTCCTTTCAAGTTAGAAAAGTCAGTGGACAATTACCACCGACTTGTTACAACTAGAGCCCTTGACAGGGAACAGTTTTCCTTTTACAACATCACAATAACTGCTAAAGATGGAGGGAAACCACCTCTATCCACAGATGCTTACGTTTTGCTACAGGTGGCAGATATCAATGACAACCCACCGGCTTTTCCCCGTGCATTCTACTCTGCCTTCATTCCTGAAAATAACCCCAGAGGTGCCTCCATCTTTTCAGTGTTGGCCCATGATCCCGACAGTGATGACAATGCCCATGTAACTTACTCTTTGGCAGAGGACACCCTTCAAGGAGCACCCCTATCCTCTTATGTCTCTATCAACTCTGACACTGGGGTCCTCTATGCTCTTCGCCCCTTTGATTATGAGCAATTCCAAGACCTGCAGTTGCAAATAATAGCACTGGACAGCGGAAAACCTCCACTCAGCAGCAGTGTGTCTTTGAGCCTCTACTTGGTGGATCAGAATGACAATGTACCTGAGATCCTGTACCCTACTCTCCCAACAGATGGTTCAACGGGTGTGGAGCTTGCACCTCGCTCTGCAGAGCCTGGATACCTGGTGACCAAGGTGGTGGCAGTGGACAGAGACTCAGGACAGAATGCCTGGCTGTCCTATCGCCTGCTCAAGGCCAGTGAGCCAGGGCTTTTCTCGGTGGGGCTGCATACAGGAGAAGTACGCACTGCAAGGACCCTGCTGGATAAAGATGCACTCAGGCAGAGCTTGATAGTGGCTGTCCAGGATCACGGCCAGCCCCCTCTCTCTGCCACTGTCACACTCACTATAGCTGTGGCTGACAGCATCCCTGATGTCCTAGCAGACCTGGGCAGCATCAGGACCCCCGCTGACCACGATGATTCAGACCTCACGCTCTACCTGGTGGTGGCCGTGGCTGCTGTCTCCTGTGTCTTCCTGGCCTTTGTAATTGTGCTGCTGGTGCTCAGACTTCGGCGCTGGTACACATCACGCCTGCTTCAAGTTTCAGGAGGTGGGTTGGCAGACATTCCCACCTCGCACTTCGTGGGTGTGGACGGGGTGCGCGCTTTCCTGCAGACCTATTCTCACGAGGTCTCCCTCACTGCAGACTCACAGAAGAGCCACATTATCTTTCCTCAACCCAATTATGCTGACACCCTCATCAGCCAGGAAAGCTGTGAGCAAAAGGATTTTCTACCTACACCTCAATCTCTACTTGATGATAAAGGAGAAGAAATAGCTCAGGTAAACTAACTGTTTACAATACGCTTATTATTTATTTTGCTAAAATAAATTTAGCTGTTTACTTAGTTACTTTCACTGTTAACTGTTTGTTTTATTCTCTTTATTTCCTTGAGGATATATTTAAGGAAATGAGTCCTGAAAAATTACATCTAGGTAGTGTTAAGTGTTTGTAGGTGGAAAGAGATAGGAAAAGCAAGAATCATTGCATAATGAGCATAAAGCAGGAGTTGGTAGATGAATATGTTATTTAGAGCATCAAAAAAGCTTAGGCATTGGAAGGTCTGGCTTCTAATACTTTATTTTCTGCCCCTAGGCAAGTCATGTCATCTGCCTGGATCAACAATTCTTTCTGTTTTAAAAATATGAAGATCGGGGTGGGGGTGTAGCTCATGGTAGAGTGCTTGGCCCTGTGTTCAATCCCCAGCATTTATATACTTACTCAGGTTTCTTCCTCCTTTAAAATGTTAAGATTTTTTGTTTTATATTTGACTCTGTCTATGAACAGTAATACATTTTAGTGAACTAGTTCTTTCTCATTTGATCTTAATACTTTTCCTTTAGTTTCACAGTGAAGTTTTTCATTTTCCTTAATTTGCATGTGAATGCTTTTTAAAAGATGAAATATTTAAATATCCTTTTTTTCAATAATGGATATCAAACACAGGGCCTTATACATATTAACTAGGTAAGCACTGTATCACTGAACTATATCCCAAGCCCCTACATTGTGTGTATGTGTGCGTGTGTGTGTGCATGTGCAAGCGTGCTGGATTGAACCCAGAGCCTCACTTAGCATTCCGTCATTGAACTACAACCCAGCCCAGAAATATACATTCATTACAGTGTTTTAGGAAGGTCTGCCATGGCACTGATGCTTAGTTATAAATCGCATTAAAGTCATACTGCATTCCTTGAAGAATTGACTGACTTACCACTTGCTCTATAATAAATTGGTAAAGTAACACTAAACAGTTTTCTTTTGGCTGTATTTTTTTAAGTTTTTCTTGTGTCTGGAAACTATACTGCCTTTATCTTTAAAAATGATGTATATCCTCAGTGGAAGTTTGCTTAAAGAAAAGATGGAAGGGATTCAGAGACTATATCATACAATTGCCTCTAAAGATCTTTATACATCTCTCTTCTCAAAGTTTCCTACTTATAGCAGCTGCTAAAAATGCTCCCCATCCCTCACTCAAACATAGAGCCCCTCACAACTATGGTCTTCCTCCCCTATTCCTCTTCCCATGCCGGCTTTTAGTATGTTGGTCATATAGTAACAGGACAGCGAACACATTAATATTCTATGTGCTGGGATCATCTTTTATTTTGATTTGGTAGTAATTTTGTACTAATTGAGCCTTGTATTTAATAGTATCACATACCTCCAGGTTCTATTTTTTTATTTTATATAAGAACATCTGATAAGTGAAGTTTTGAGAAAATGTATTCCATTGTGGTTATTACTCTTACAAAACGCTATAAGGTAAGATTGGAACTCACTGTGAAGCATTATGTCATAATATCTTTTCTTCTAAGTAAATAACAAAGTATGAACAGAGGAAAATTAAATATACAGTGCCTTTTAGTGTATTACTAACGCCATAAGAATAAATGCCTTATGGTCGGGTATGCACCGCATCAGGACTGAAACGACAAGTACTGTATATTGCACTTCTACTTCTGTGCTTGAGGAAACACATACAGAGAAAATGATTCTGCTGCAACAAGAACAAAATTAACTCTACTAGTTTCAGCTGTGGTTTTAAAAAATCATCACACTCTTGACTTAGACAAAGTGAATTTCTTTCAGTACCCTGAAGCTCTGTGATTTCTCCCTCACATCCAGACGCTGCCATGGTGTTTCCTCACATCCAGACCTTCTCCCTGATCAGTCCTCTCACACTTCCTGGGAAGGCCTTTGCTAACCTCCAGAGAGGATGGGAGCCTCCTATCCCCTTGGCTCTCCAATTGTAGTAGTTATCTCAACACACTGTAATTTCCTGTTTGCTTTTACAGCCTCATAAACGTTGTAATGGACATGGTTATTTCTGTACTGTTCACCTTACATCCCCAAACATATCATCTGATGCCCAAATATGTATTTGTTTAACCGTTTCGTTAAATGACAGATTTTGAAACTAAGATCTCAGGCTATCAAGGAAAAACTTCAAGAATTACAATCTTAAATGCAACTGGTATTTTTCTGTATGGTTCTTAAATTGAATATTTGGAAACGGTAACTCCACCATATCTGAAGCAGTATCGGTGGAATTAATGTTAGTGTACGACTTCCCAATGAAGATACTTTGAAATCATAATATATACCTATTCAATTATATGAAATCAACACCAGTTCCATTACCTCTGACAAAAGGGATTTCTGATGGTAAGAAACTAATCGGTCTGAGTGTATGCAGTAAGCGGTAAAGCCTCTGGGTGTCGCTGTTGACCACTCGAGGAGAAAACGCGCAGAGGGAGCGAGTTCACCATTTTCTTGCTCCTAAAACGCCAAGAACCACCAAATCAGACTGAGGAAATTCCGAGAGGCCAGCAAGCACACCCCATAAACCCGCCAGCTCTGTGACCTATGAATTAAGCCTATGAAAGACTTAATTCTTTGAGAAAATAAGATTGGAGTCCATTGTGGGAAACTGGAGCAGAATTCAGAGAAAATAATTTACGGAAAAAGAAATGACCCACTGCCTGAGATTCCGAAACGGCAGAGGGCTTGCTCTGCTGTGCGCGCTCCTAGGGACGCTGTGTGAGACAGGATCTGGGCAGATCCGCTACACGGTGCCGGAAGAGCTGGAGAGAGGGTCCTTCGTGGGCAGCATCGCCAAGGACCTGGGACTGCAGCCCCAGGAGCTGGCAGAGCGCGGAGTCCGCATCGTCTCCAGAGGTAGGACGCAGCTTTTCTCTCTGAACCCGCGCAGCGGCAGCCTGGTCACCGCGGACAGGATAGATCGGGAGGAGCTGTGCGCCCAGAGCGCGCGGTGTCTGGTCAAATTTAACATCCTGGTTGAGGACAAATTGAAAATTTTTGAAGTAGAAGTGGAAATTAAAGATATTAATGATAATGCTCCTAGTTTTCTAACAGAGGAATTGGAAGTAAAAATTGGTGAACTAACGGTTCCTGGAACCCGATTTCCTCTTAAAACTGCATTTGACCCAGATGTGGGCGTGAACGCCTTGCAGAACTACAAGCTCAGCTCCAGTGATTACTTCTCCCTGGCTGTGAATAGTGTCTCTGACGGGGCCGCATACCCAGAGCTGGTGCTGGAGCGGGCCCTGGACCGTGAGAAAAAGGAAATCCATCGGCTTGACCTCACTGCCTCTGATGGTGGTGACCCTGTGCACTCTGGCAACCTGTGCATCCAAGTGACAGTTTTAGATGCAAATGATAACCCACCAGTGTTTACTCAGCCTAAATACCATGTAAGCGTTCAAGAGAATGTGCCAGTGGGCACACGGCTGGTCACAGTGAATGCCACTGACCCTGATGAGGGATTCAATGCTCAGGTGACCTATATCCTAGACAAAATGCCTGGCAAAATCGCTCAGATTTTTGATCTCAACTCAGTGACTGGAGACATATTAATATTAAAAAGGCTAGATTATGAGGATTCTATGTTCTATGAAATCAAAATTGAAGCACAAGATGGGCCAGGTCTTCTTTCAAGAGCTAAGATTCTAGTTACAGTTCTGGATGTGAATGACAATACTCCAGAGGTTACAGTCACTTCCCTCACAGGCTCAGTCCCAGAAGAGGCTACTGCCGGAAGAGAAATTGCCCTTATCAATGTGCATGACCGAGATTCTGGGCAGAATGGGCAAGTCACAGTTTTTGTCCTAGGAAATCTGCCATTTAATTTAGAAAAATCAATAGACCAGTATTACCGTTTGGTGACAGCTGGATCTCTAGACCGTGAACAAGTGTCTGAATATAACATCACTCTGAGAGCCACAGATGGGGGAAATCCACCTCTGTCCACAGAAACTCACATCACTCTGCATGTAGCAGATATCAATGACAACCCACCTGCCTTCTCTCATGCCTCCTACTCTGCCTATATTCCTGAAAATAACCCCAGAGGAGCGTCCATCTTCTCAGTGACTGCCCAGGACCCAGATAGTGACAATAACGCCCGAATCACTTATTCATTGACTGAGGACACCCACCAAGGGGCACCACTGTCCTCCTACATCACCATCAACTCCAACACTGGTGTCCTGTATGCACTGTGTTCTTTCGACTATGAAGAATTTAGAGACCTGCAGCTACTGGTGACAGCCAGTGACAGCGGGAACCCTCCACTCAGCACCAACGTGTCAATGAGCCTGTTCGTGTTGGACCAGAATGACAACATGCCGGAAATCCTGTATCCGACCCTCCCAACAGATGGTTCCACTGGCGTGGAGCTGGCACCTCGCTCTGCAGAACCCGGATACCTGGTGACCAAAGTGGTGGCAGTGGACAGAGACTCAGGTCAGAATGCCTGGCTGTCCTATCACTTACTCAAGGCCAGCGAGCCAGGGCTCTTCTCAGTGGGGCTGCACACGGGGGAGGTGCGCACAGCGAGGGCTCTGCTGGACAGAGATACCCTCAAACAGAGCCTGCTGGTGGCTGTGCAGGACCATGGCCAGCCTCCTCTCTCTGCCACTGTCACCATCACCATAGCTGTGGCTGACCACATCCCTGACATCCTGGCAGACCTGGGCAGCATCAACACTCCCACCAACCCGGATGGTTCAGACCTCACGCTCTACCTGGTGGTGGCCGTGGCTGCTGTCTCCTGTGTTTTCCTGGCTTTTGTCATCGTGCTGCTGGCGCTCAGGCTGCGGCGTTGGCACATGACTCGCCTGCTTCAGGCTGCAAACAGCGGATTGGCGAGCGCGCCTGCGTCACACTTTGTGGGCGTGGACGGGGTGCGCGCTTTCCTGCAGACCTATTCCCACGAAGTCTCACTCACCGCGGACTCGCGGAAGAGCCACCTCATCTTCCCACAACCGAACTACGCGGACACTCTCATCAGCCAGGAGAGCTGTGAGAAAAGCGAGCCTCTTTTGGTGTCTCAAGATTTGCTTGAAACGAAAGGGGATCCTAAGCTACTTGAGGTGAGTTATTTCTTCATTTGAATGTTATGCAAAACAAGTGTGCTAAGGTGATTACTATAAAGGTTTAACACATGTTCATTTGAGAAAGTAATGAAGGTGTCTTTAGTTCGGTCATGTAAATATTTGTCCCTCTCTGCATTTCCTGACTTGGTTATGGCAGCCATGCGTCCAGGTAACTGGTTCTGTCAAAACATTTTGAGTGGCAGTTACCACAATCACTTTCTGGAGAAAGTTCTAGTTGCCATTCTGAGGATTTCCAGATCTCTGGAAATGTGGCTGCTTCTTCTATCTCTGTCCTTTTGTAACTATAATGAGAGAAGAGCCCTGCGGGTGACCCGAAGTTGATCTATATACTTGTGATAAATAGGCCTTTTACGGTTTATTTTGTTTTGGTTTTGGGGGCCCAAACCTAGGGCCTTGGTGCATACTAAGGCTGGATTCTATTCCCGAGCGATACCCCTAGCCATACCTTCTACATTTTAAATCCCTATGATATGAATTTTCTCACTCTTGTCTACCTAATCTATCCTGTATCATACAAACAAGTTGCAAGTATGTATAAATGCAAGATTTTTTTAAACAATAGCAAAGTTTATTTGAAAAAGTAAAAGTGAATAGTGAGGGAGAAACTGGCTCTGCAGACTGAACTTGGGCTGAGTATAAGAGGAAAAAGCAAGATAAAGTACACTCTAGAGAATACAGGGTGGGCCACTGTGAGGAAAGTCACGTTAGCTACGAGATGTTTTATGCTCTCCTTCCCAACCAGACCAAATTATTTTCACCTAAAGAACAGAAAAATTGTATTATAAAAATGTAGATATTAGTCAATTACTTTAATTTTTAGTACTTAAAGTGTGTGTGAGTGTGTGTATTCTCATTGATTTCAGCCTTTTGCTTGAAGGTGGAAAGTTCACTTGCATACTTGCGTACACCATTATGAACCTTGGAGTGGTATTTACTGCACTTTGAGGAAGATTTTGTAAAAAGGAAAGAGGTGTCTCAGTCTCTGTGAAAGATTTCCAGAACAAAGAAAAAAAAGGGAGGTTATCTTAGGAAAACAGATAATAGTCTTTTCAAGTGGAGTGTAAGTAAGCACTGCAAAATAATAGAGTGAATTGCTGAGTTGGCATCCGTCTTGATCTATTTTTGCTGCTATAACAAAATACCTGAAATTGCATAACTCATGAAGAATATGGGCTTATTTAGCTGCTGGTTCTGGAGGCTGGGAAGTCCGAAAGCATGGTGCCATCATCTGGTCAGCATCTGGTAACGTTTTCTTGCAGTGTCGTCATGGTAGAGGGCATCACGTGACACAACAGAAAGTGAGCCTGAGACAGGTGCTTTGATAGCAAAGCCTCTCGTTTGGTAATCCATTCATAAATCAATTCATCAATGAAGGCGGAGCTCTCACGACTCATTCATCTCCAAAAGGCCCCATCTCTAAATATCTTAATGTGAATTTGGAGATTATGTTTCCAATACATGAAATTTGGGAGGTGAAATCAAACTAACTGCATCTAATTTGGTAGCGCACTCGAAATAAAAAGATTTGTTTGCCTGAGTACCCAAGACCAGGATGAGTTTCTAAATGGAGTATCTAAGGACTCTCAACATCTCTCCCAAATTTACCAATAAGCAAGCGAAATCCATTTAATTCATTAATGGTATAAATACATCGGAACTGGGAATTGCAATTATCAAGTGTTGCATATACACTCCTATAGAAAGAAAGTACTGGTTTCATAAAAATAAATATGGCTTATATAAATTTCAGTGTTATAAAAGCATACATATCCAAATATTAAGTTGGTTCCTTTAATGAACAATTAACCTCTGCTCTACTAAACTGGAAATATTGTGTTTCATAAAGGAAAGCAGTACCATAAAATAATTCCAGAGCCTTGACTCCCTCTTTTTTTGTGAAGTCCACATATCGGACAGAATATATATGGACAAATTTAAATCCTAAATAAAGGAAGTTATTCTACTGAATTTGAAGAAAGGATCGTAGCTCACCTAAAAAGTAGATAAAACCCATTCACTTATTTGGATACATCAGCCATGCCTGAATTCATAAACACCCTTCAGTGAAATCATTGGAAGACATTTTTGACCCCAAAACTGAAAAAGTGACTGTATGTCTCATGAAATGAAATAAGAAGAATGTAAAATGTTGAAGAGTTTATGAGATGGTGACGAACAAGGAAATATCAAATTTGTGGGAAAATACAAATATTTGGTTCTTTCAAGCAAATTAAAAGACAAGGTAGTAAAATCAAGTTTAAATATTGAGGATAAATAGCTGAACAATCCGCAGTTTTCCAAGACAACCTCTGGGCGCCGCTGTTGACCAGAAGGAAGAGAAGGGTTCGTAGTTCTGCAGGAAGAGGTTAGCCACTGCGTCTTCCTTTATCCTGCAGACAGCAGGACCGGTAACTGCTCCTGCACACCCCCAAACACCTGACAATCACACGATACCCTCAAATCGCAAAAGGTCGGGGTGCTGTCATTGATTTTAGAAACAATCCCAGAGAGTCCTTGAAACAAGAAGCTTCCCGGAGAGATAAAGAAATGCAGGGACGCTCCAGAGAAGCTGAAAGGATGAAAAGTCAGGTACTGTTTTCCTTCCTGCTTTCTTTGTTCTGCGGGGCCATCTCCCAGCCGATCCACTACTCCATTCCGGAGGAGCTGGCCAAGGGCTCTCTGGTGGGGAACCTCGCCAGAGATCTGGGGCTGAATGTCCAGGACGTGTCTGCTCGAAAACTACGGGTTAGTGCAGAGGATTATTTCAATGTGAGTATGGAGACTGGGGATTTGTTAGTGAGCGGCAGGATAGATAGAGAAAAGATTTGTGGGAGGAAATCTGAGTGTGTGCTGGAATTTGAATCAGTCGCTGAAAAGCCAATGAATATTTTCCATGTGGTTGTTGTAATCCAAGATATTAATGACAATGTACCACGTTTCATTGCAAAAAGCATTGAATTAGAAATCTGTGAGTCAGCCTTACCAGGGGTAAAATTCCCTCTGGATTCTGCACAAGATGCAGATGTAGAAAGTAACTCATTGAAGATATACACCATCAACTCCAATCAACATTTTGCTCTGTCAACAAAGGAAAGTCCTGATGGAAGTAAATACCCAGAATTACTGCTGGAAAAACCTTTAGATAGGGAACATCAGAGCTCCCATAGTTTAATCTTGACTGCCATTGATGGCGGGGACCCACCTCTCAGCAGTACCACCCAGATCTGGATCAAAGTTACCGATGCCAACGATAATGCTCCAGTGTTCAGTCAGGACATATATAGAGTTACTCTCCAAGAAAACATGCCCCCAGGAACCTCCGTGCTGCGGGTGGTGGCCACAGACCAGGACGAGGGTGTTAATGCAGAGATCACCTATGCCTTTCTCAATGCCCCGACAAGTACTAGCCTCCTCTTCAATCTCAATCCAAAAACCGGTGATATCACTACCAATGGTACTTTGGACTTTGAGGAAAGGAGTAGATACATTTTGGGTGTAGAAGCCAACGATGGAGGAGTGCACACAGCACACTGTAATGTTCAGATTGAAATTGTTGATGAGAATGACAACACCCCAGAGGTGACATTCATGTCCTTTTCGAACCATATTCCAGAGGACTCAGACCTTGGGACCATAATAGCCCTCATTAAAGTGACAGACAAGGATTCTGGGCAGAATGGTCTGGTGACGTGCTATATTCAGGAAGAAGTTCCCTTCAAATTAGAATTCACCTCAAAGAATTATTACAAGCTGGTGATTGAGAGGGCCCTAAACCGGGAAAAGACTGCAGAGTACAACATTACCCTCACAGCCACTGATAAGGGGAAACCATCCCTTTCCTCTAGGACAAGCGTCATCCTACACATCACCGACGTCAACGACAATGCACCCGTTTTCCAGCAAGCGTCTTACACGGTCCATGTGGCAGAGAACAATCTGCCCGGAGCGTCAATTGCTCAAGTTAGCGCCTCCGACCCTGACCTGGGTCCCAACGGCCAGGTCTCCTACTCCATCGTGGCCAGCGACCTGGAGCCTAGAGCGCTGCTGTCCTACGTGTCCGTGAGCCCACAGAGCGGGGTGGTGTTCGCGCAGCGCGCCTTCGACCACGAGCAGCTGCGCGCCTTCGAGCTGACGCTGCAGGCCCGCGACCAGGGCGCGCCCG
>PVJO010006494.1:0-89012 GCA_004026905.1 Hystrix cristata
CTTGTTGCGAGCTGTTTGGCTCTGTGCTAGTGGCGCGGTATGAGCAACAGGGAAGGGGGCTGGGTTTTACCATTGGCACGCGCGGGAGGTTTTTACTTGGCGTGCGCGGGCTTTGTTGGCGCGCGCAGGCTCTGGGAATACGGAAGTCACGGATTATGTTGGACTTTGCTGAAGTGGCTTGCCTCTCGGCTCCCGACAGATAACTGATAAGCCCAGGAGCCAACCGAATTCCAAAAGGCTGACCCAAGTAGAAAACCTCAATAAAAGGGGGTTAGAATGAAGGGCCCGTGAGTATTTCACTTTCGAACGCTCCCTACTCTTTGAGTAGCTGTCTATCATCTCCCTTTCCCCCCACTTTTAAATAAATTGTCCTCTAAATAAATTATCTTCTCTTGATTTAAACTCGGTTTTTTAAATTCTTTACTGTAGCTGGGTTTACAATCGCTGGGAATTGCATTTTCTAGCGGGGCAGCAGCTCACAGTCCACCCCCAGATGTAACATTGGTAATTCTGAGCAGATACACTTTATGGATTGGGAGTATTTGACTCGGAAATGGAAGATGGATATTTTCATGTAGGAAAAATAGCAGAAAACTCAGTTCAGGTTGAGAAAATATACGAAAATTGCCCCAGTGATGCCTGGCAATGCCATGCCTGGAATGTTGAGGAAGATCACAGCTAGAGTGGACAGTGTGTGAAGAGGAATGATGGAAAGAGGTAAGATGCCACAAGAATTGGGGATTGAGTTCTGAACCCAGAAATTAGTTCTTTTACCTACTAGTTGTGTAATCTTGGATAAATCTCTTACTCACTGGCCCCAAATTTCTTCATTTTTGAAATAGAGACTGTTTTGGTTTCCTAGAGCTGCAGTAACAAAGTATCAAAAACTGGGTGATTTAAAACAATATCAGCGTATTTTCTCAAACGTCTAGAGGCCTGAAGTCCAAAACATAAGTGCTGCAAGGCCATGCTCCCATTGAAGGCTGTAGAACAATTCAATTGTTGCCTCTTCATATCTTTTGGTGTTTACTGGCAATTTTTGATGTTCCTTGGCTTGAAGCTGTATAACTGCAGTCTCTGCCTTCATTGTCAGGTTGCACTGTCTCTCTGTGTCTCTATCTTCAGGTGGCCATCTTCTTTTAAAGATACCAATGTAGGGACAGAGGTCCCCATAGGTAGGGGAAAGATAGGGTAAAGGCCTCCTCAGACATTAAACAGAAAAGCAGCTACATTCCAGCAGTTAAGGAGATAAAGGCAAAGAGACTAATTCCGGAAGGCCCC
Source organism: Hystrix cristata (assembly GCA_004026905.1). NCBI lineage: Eukaryota > Metazoa > Chordata > Mammalia > Rodentia > Hystricidae > Hystrix > Hystrix cristata. The sequence goes on from PVJO010006494.1 coordinate 1,282, forward strand.
AGGTAGTCTGACTGACATACAGAAAACAAACTCTCCCTTTTGACTCTTTAACTAGCCCTAAGGCACCCGCCCATAAATTTGTCCTCTGCCAAAAGACAAAGGTCACAGAATTGAGGGAAATTAAGGCAGAGGTGACAGACAAGCCCAAGAGCCAATCAGATTCCAAGGGCCGACCCAAGGGAAAAACCTCAATAAAAAGGGGCCACAACGAAGGGCCCAGGAGTATTTTGCTTTCAAAAGCACCCGACTCTTCGAGTAGCTATCATCTCCTTTTCCCCCTTTTTCACCACTTTTCAATAAATTGTCTTCTAAATAAATTGTCTTCTCTTAATTTAAACTTGGTTTCTTTAATTCTGTACTGCATCTGGGTTTACGATCGCCGGGAAATATATTTTCTAGCAGGACAGCAGCTCACAGTCCACCTCCGGACGTAACACCAATCATGTTGGATTAGTGGTCTGCATTACTCCAGGGCACCCTCATTTTAATTAATTACATCTGCACTGGCTTATTATATAGTCAATAATGTCACACTGTGAAGTACTGAGGGTTAGGATTTCAACATATCTTTTGGGAGATGGGGACACAATTCACTTGTGTAGTAATAGTAATGTATCCAAATTTCATTACATGGTTGTGAGGTTTAAAAAGGACCACGTATAATAATGTATACATGTTATAAAATATGGGGTATATAATTTGGTATATAATTTGATCTACCCTTACCTCCACCCAAGAGAGTTTCATGCATACTCTCTCAGAAGGGGAGAGCCTCCAAAAAATGTTATATTGTAAATATGAAGTATAATTATTCTTCAGTCAGATTTGTGGGACATCATCAGCAACACTTAAAATGATTTTTTTTTAGTAACATACTGTGATTTTCTGATTGCTTATAATGATGCAATTAATGAGGGTTAAAATTATTTGACTATTTGAATGCATTCTATGTACTGATCATGGCTATGAATGATTTATGAAAATTAACTGTCACCCAAATAGGCACATGATAATTCACATTTTAACAGATGAGAAAACTAGGTACAGAAATGTGAATTGCCTTGGATGACGTCACATAAGAGCAAGAAAGAAAGCAAGATCCCAAATCAGATCATATGGCTTTTACAGTACAGTTCTCAAATTCTACCCTATCCATCTCTCATAGAGAGCATGAACATCAATAAGTGAAAGAAAGAGCCATTTCCAGTCTTCTACCTTTAGATGCCCTAGTTCTTCCTGAAATTATAAAATGTTTTACTGTGCCTCAAGGGACAAATTATATACTAAAATAAACTGACAGTGTCACAACTCAAACGGCTGTTTTTTAGGTCCTTAATCAATGTACTTTGTAAAGATGAAGGGAACAATTTCTTCCATTCTCCTGATTTCCTCATCTAAAATACATAATCATGAAATTTAACCTAATTCACATAGCTTGACTTTGGTATATAGTCATAAACAATTAAATTAAAAACAGGAGAAGAAAAAAAATAAAAACAGGAGAAGAGTTTAGGTTTAAAACATACAATTCCTCTAATCCCCTATCAAACTTGTATTATCCTCCCAAGGCCCATATTAAATGCATGTCAGCACCCTGGACTAAAGGTTACTTATGCATGGCTATTAGCTCCAACCCTTCCTTGCCTGTGCTTACCTTTTCTGTCCTGCTGTTTGCCCTTTGGCTCTTCACTCCCCATTATGCCCTCTGCAATGCACATGAAAGGGAAGATGTCAGAATGTGAAAGTTGCATTTGTCACATAATTGCTCTAGGCAGGCATGCTCCAAGGTGATTAAAGCTTCACTCAGAGGACATTTGTGGGCATTTAGAGATAGTTATCCCTCTGAACTATCTCTGCCACTGTTACTAAATGCAAAAAAAATTCATTAAATGTTTGGGGAAAGTAACAAGTGTAAGCATGGAAGATTAGTTCTTTACCTGTAAGTATGAATGGTTATAGTGCATGGAATTATCCCAAGTCAGACATACAGGTTATTGCTCTGCAGAAGGTTACTCTCTGGTTATGAAAAAAATGTGACCATTCATTTGAGTTAATCCCTCTCCTGAGTAATAGACCGTTGCTTCCAGTTTTCTGTTAGACATTTCCATATGAAGGTGGCACAGGCCACAGGTTCAAAATCAAACATCACCCTTTCTTAGCAAATTTTGGTTCTCTAATTATGGGTGTGGGATCTCTGTAGATTGTCATCCATGCCTGCAGACTGCTATCTAATGTTTTAAAAATGTTTATTATTTTGCTCACTTTTTATGATCCAAACTATTTTTAGCAATGTCAACTCTCCCTTGTCCAATTCTGTTTATTTTTTCTTATGTCAGCTTCTTGAGCTCTGTTCTACAATAACTATATTTCTGCTTTGTGCTCTTGCTACAAAAAGGTGATTACATTAGTAAATTTAAAATGATTGGCATGATTTTCATTGGACTTAGCTTGTTTGTACATGTTCTTTGGTTGTTTTCCATCATTTCTTTTCAATTCACTTCCTATTACATCCCTTTGATTATTAACTTCAGAAGGAGGTTTTCCTGAATTATTTAAAGATAAGCACTATTACAGAAGGGTCAGTGGGGCTCTTTCCAGGATAGCAAAAAATTTCTATAAGAGATAAGATTTTGCTTATGTGTTGTTTAGATTCCTATAGTTTTAAACAAACAAACAAAAATACACAAAATGCTTCCCATGAAATAAATGTTTCAGCTTACTACATGCCTGATATGTGAATCCACCATTCAGTCAACAAATATTTATTGAGTGCTTACTTTGTGCTTACAAATTTCCATATAGTACTACGTTCTGCAGTTATAGAGGTTTTATTTTTTTAGAGGTTTTAACTATAACAGTTTTCTTTTGTTAATCTGCAATATTAATTAGAAGCCACAAGTAGATTAATACCCCATAAGTGTAACTTACTAATGATTTTTCTGCAATATGTTTAAGACACAAATTTTCTAAGAATCAACTAAATTTACAGAAAGTGTTGTGATTATTTTAAAAATGAGATATATTCTACTATTTAAAAACATAACTATGAGATTTTTTAAAATTTAAAATATCCTTTTAACAAATGGATGATATACTTACAATACCTGATACCTGACATCTTGCTTATAGTTATAAAAAAAAGAATAGAAAAAACCATAACGAATTAAAAAATTACTGCCTTAGTTACTTTTCTCATTGCTAAGACAAAATGCTTGACACCCAAAGTTAAAGAAGAAAAGGTTCATTTAGCTCACAGTTTATAGAGGTTTCAGTCCATACTTGGCTAGCTCCAAGGCAGGGCAGCATGGCAGATAGGCATCACATAGGAGAAATAGTTCATGGTGGGCAGAATGTAGCAAAGTAAGCAAAGAGCTTCTTCTGCCCCTTTTATAGTCTATATAGGTTACTGGGATTAGGACATGCTAAACCAATCAGTGGACAGATTTAGTAATTACCCTTAATCCCAGCATCACACACTCTAGATCCAGCCACTTCTGAAAAAACCCCACTATGACTGTATGAGGCTTTGAGGGACATCTAGATACAAGCCATAACATTCTGCCCCTGACCCACCAAAGACTCATGCACACCCCTTTAATGCAAAAGGCATTAGTCCATCTCCAAAAGTTGCCAAAGTCCTAACAGTTTCAGCACTGCTGAAAAGTCCAAGTACAAAGTCTCCACTGAAATTTAAGGCAAACTTTTAGCTGTGAACCTCTGTACAAATGAAAAGAAAGTTAAACACTTCCAACATTCAATGCCACAACATTTCCATTCCAAAAGGTACAAAGAAGGGGATAAAAAGGATTGGGAACAAAGCAAATCCAAAATCCAGCAGAGCAAACATTACTTCTTGTATCTCCATGTCCAGCATTCCCGGCAATCTGTGGCAAGATGTGAACTCCAAAGGGCTTGGGTGGCATTGACCCTACAGCACTTCCAGTGGTGGTAGCTCCCATGGCTTCTCTCTTGGGCTGGTTCTGCTCCCTCCTTGCAGTTTTTCTCCAACGATCCATGATTCTGGCTTCTCCAAATTTCTGGGGCCTCCACTGCACCTTCAGCTTCACACTCACAGCTTCCCACACTGCCCTCTCAGAGGCACACTGCCTGTCCTCCCAAGCCTTCTTCTTCTGAAGCCTTCCTGATCCCACTCTTGCACTCTGCATGCACCTAAAACCCCGGCCATGTGGATGATGCCAGGGTCTGCTGCCAGATGGAGCTGTATCCATGTATCCATGTAGGGGTCAAGTGCCTGGATCGCTGAGCACTCTGAGCCTAGTCCCAAGGAACAAATACTCTAGGCTGCAACCGTTCTAGAACGTGGTGCTCTGGGGCTCTCTTCTCAAAGCAATCTTTTGCTTTTGTCATTTTGAGGTTGCAAAGAGTGGAGTCCTGCTGGTTCTTGTGATATCCTCAGGCCATCTTTTCTATTCTCCTGTTCCTTCTCGGCAATCAAGATCTCTTTGTTCCATCTTTGCAGTCCAAGCTTTACTGAAGCTTCCTTTCTGGTCAAACTCACAACATTTTAAATAATTCTGCTGGGCTCTTAGCTCTTGATTCTCAACATAAATGTGGCTAAAAGCCCTCAACACTAGATTGTTTTAAAATTTCTTCTCCAAGATTAATTAGTCTGCCGCCCTTAATTTCAGTCTCAGGCAAAGTCACTCAGGACATGAGCATAATGCAGACCAACTTTCTGCCAAGTCACAACACACATTGTTTGGAGTCCAACAGCCAAATGCAGTCCTTCTTCCCAATAGAAACCTCCCTAGCCTGGTCTTCATTGACCACTCTTCTATCAGCATTCTGGTCTTCTGGGTTCTGACCAGAATCTCCCATCAAATATACCCAGCTCTACTTTTTCAGACATCATCTCCAAACCTTTCCTAACTTTTCCCCTTCCCACAAGCCAGCTCCAAAGGCTCCTAAGCACATGGTCAGGTACAGTCACAGGAAGGACTCTACTTTCTCTGTATCAAACCCTGCTTTAGTTACTTTTCTCATTGTTGAGACAAAATACCTAACACCCAAAGTTAAAGGAGGAAAGGTTTATTTGGCTCACAGTTTGTAGAGGTTTCAGTCCACAGTCAGCTGGCTCCAAGGCGAGGTGGCATGGCAGACAGGCATTTCAGAGGAGAAACAGTTCATGGCAGGTAGAATGTAGCAAAGCAAGCAAGGGACCTTAGTGTCTTCTTTCTGCCCCTTGTATCTTATCCAGGCTGCTGGGATTAGGGTGGTGCCAAACCAATCGGTGGACTGATTTAGTAATCACACACCCTTAATCCCAACATCACACACTGTAGATTCAGCCACGTTTGAAAAAGCTCCACCTGTGACCCTATGAGGCTTTGGGGGGACATCTAGACAAAAGCTATAACAATTGTTGGATTCACTTTACAGTGGACACAATATTGAATGCACGCTCACATTTATTACCATAAAATGCATAAAAGTTTAATTACTGTTATATAAATTTAGATATAACCAACCAAGGAGCAAAAGTTTTTGTTATTTCTCTACATCTTGTGCCCAGAACAGTCATTATATAAATAAATAAATAAATAAATAAATAAATAAATATTCTATAATTAGAATGTTGCTTTTTGATAATTTGTTTAATTTCATAATAATTTACTGTGATATTTACAGTTTCAGTGTGCATGTTTAAATAAAATGTTTCATCAATATTTTACTTAAATTCCATAGCAAACTAATGGAGACTGATACAATTAAAATTCCCCTTTCACAGAGAAGATAAGCAATGTGGCTAATAAAACATAGTAGGTTGAGGAGCTGGGATTCAAATCCAGGTGTTTGGGCTTCAGAGCTAAGCTTTTTAACCATTATACTCTGCAAGCGATGGAAATAATCTAGTGTAGTAAGACCCTGTCAGAAGTCAAACATGTACTGTTTCTAAATAGTATACTAAGTATACATAATCTTAAAAGATAAGTATTAAAAAAAAAGATAGGTATTACTCTCCTGATGAAGAAGTCAGTGCTTAAGAAGCAAAGCGTGCTAGGAGTGGTGGCACTCAATCAATACATTTCTGAAAACATGTAGCCTTACTGCCTGGATAAATGTGTGTTAAATTAAACCAATGTGAATGTGACTAAGAGATTGCAAAAGAAGGTAAGATCTTAAAATCATACTTTCTCTGAAGTTACTGAATTTAAAATATTTTTTGAGAACTAAGATATAGCAGGAATTGTTTCTAAACTCTGCTAATTCTTTAGGAATGACAGAGAAGACATTTCATTCACATAAACCTTTCAAACACATCTGACAGTTTATCTAAAGGTCTTGTATTTGGCATCATTTTTTTTCCAGTAACAGCTGGAGCAGCATCACTGTCAGATGGACCATGCAGCAGAAAGGAACCTAGGAACTCTCAAGAGTTAGAAGTGACCAGAGGAAGGGTAGGAGTCAGGCGAAAAGGCAGATGTAGAGTAGGAAATCCGAAGGCTCTGGGAAGGGAAGCACTTTCCCATCTACCTTTCTGTGAAATAAAGAATCGATAACAACACTGCTTGTTACGCCTGATAGTATATCAAGGTCCTCTTTTCCAAATTAAGTAAAAGATTTGTTTTGGGGAGGAGTAAATTTGTGCCCCCAAATGGACGACTATACTTCCACAACTGACCTTAAATTGCAGGCATCTTTGATCCATCCTAATTGCTTAAGAAAAAGGAAATTTATTGGTTTCTGTATGTGGGGATGTTTAGTGGAAAGCCCAGCTTTAGGTATTATTTGCTTTGGGGTGTTAAACCCTAATCCATTTATCAGGACTCATATCTCTATCTGTTTGACTCAGCTTATCGATCTATTCAGTCTAGCACAGCCAGTTTTTCTTTTGTTGTGCCAAAAAGTCTCTGGATGAACTGTGATTTGTTAAGCTTGGATCCCAAATCCCATCTCTGCACCAGTCACTGTGGCTAGGGAGACAGGGTTATAGTTTGTTCTCTAGTTAAGGGGAAACAAAATCTACTTCCTTCTTGGTAATGATTCTCCCTGTATTAATTGATAGAAATTCTCCATAGCAAAGGCATGTAAGATGATAGATGTTCATAGTAACTGCTATGCATTTATTTCTGCATATATTTCATGTACTTAAGAATCTGAGGCTGAAAATTATATTTAATTATGTACACTTAAAATGGTAATAATGGGAAACATTTGTTATTTGCTACTATCTGCCACTCTACTATGTATTTTATGTATGTTTTCTCATTTAAATCTTACACAATAACCTTAGTGTTATTACCATTTTACAAATCAAGAGATTAAAGTTCAAAGAGGTTAATTTGCTTAAGGCTACACAGACAGCAACATTTGCTGCCCAAGAATTTATCCTTTTTGGTGGAATTTACCATGGATTTTGATTTCTAAAAATGGTCATCATACATATGACAACTATAATTAATATTCTAGGTATACATTACTAGTAACAATAATGAACAGTACTGATAGCATTAAATATACAATAATAAGTTGCTTATTACTAACATCTGTTTCACATTATATGCCAGATATTAATGCCCATTTTCTGTACAGCAGCCACAATTTTTCAAAACTGTAAGTTAAATCAGGTCAACTCCTATTTAAAAATATCTCTTGACTTGTGGTAGACTTAAAAATTAAACCTAAACTTCTTACCACAGGCTAAGAGGCTCTGGTTCTCACTAACCTCAACTCACACCCCTCCTCCCCAGCTCATCTGCAACACATCAAGTTCTTTATCAGTTCAGCACATTTGCACTTGCTGTTTCATCCTCTGGCGAGGTTTTGCCCTTTTTGTGTGTTGCTATTGTTGTTTTTCTTTGCAGGACTGAGTCTGTTATATTTCAGATCTAAACTCCTATACCACCCAAAAGAAAGGCTTTCCAGGATCATTATTAAATCAGTTCTCTCTCCCACATCCTCTTATGTTCTTTGTGCTGTTTACAGTCCGTCACTCTCTATCTTGTGCTTTTCATGTGTCCTCAAGCACTTTGAACACAGGGCCAGGTACATTTAGGAACTCAGCACTTCTGAGGAGAGAACTGTTCACAGTATTCTCTGTGCAGGGCACTGGTGAAATTCTAGTTAATACCAGTAAGGAAATGAGGGGTTAGAGGGCCTTGGGACCAAGTCTCGATGCTGTATAGCCAGTAAACAGTAGAGCCATATTCAAACCTTAATAGCTGACCCCAGTGCTTGCCCATTTATTGTCCTTTTGGTTTGGGGCTTTCCTTAGTTCTCATCAAGATTGGAACTATGTAGCATAATAATGTTCCCCAAACATTTTTCCCTCCAGGGAAAAATACTAGAGTCATTTATAAAGCATAAAGCAGGGAAGTGTCTGTAGCTCCTTCTAGAAATTTTCTGCACTTTGCAGATCTATTTTTGGCACCTTAATGTCTTAATAGCCACAACATGAATTTTATTACAACTGTTCAATTCCTGAAAATATTTCAAGCTATACACACTACCTCTAAATAGGAAACAAATTACCACATGAATGTAAGTTTCCTTATCGAGGCTCTTCAATTAATCCATTATCTAAATATGAATAAACCAGATGTGGTTTTATGAGACCTCGTCCTTTTCCCATTTTGCTCCTTATAAAATATGTCATGTTTCACTTTTAAAACTAATTATGATGTTTATTTCCTGGTCTAGATGAAGAGATGAGCTACTCTGTCCTAATTTCTTTGTAATCATTTTTTAATACTGGACTTTTAACTAGTTTTCCTTTCAAAAATCGTAAAATTGTCATTATGTATGAACAGAATTGTTGGGAGAGAAGGGTAAGAATCAGAAGCTCAGAGTTTTAATTGGGGCTCTATGTTGTCTAGTTGAGATTTAGCCCTAGAAGGGAGGTGGGAGAAAGAAAAGAACACTGAGGTCCTACTCCATGTTAGTCACTTGATATTCATATTCTGGTTTAATTTACTCCCAAGTCTAACTAGGTCACTACTATCCCTTTTTCGAAGATGAAGAAGAGGGTTTATGAAACTTAGATCAATTTCCTAAAAGAATAAGACAGTAGTAGGTGACAAAGACAGAATTCACAGTAAGGTATCACTGAGCCCCACTGTGCCCAGCAGAAACCTCCATATCACCCCAGAAGATGTCACCAGGTGGTGGAATGGACAGATCAAAATTTGGGTCTTATCATTTTAAAGTGGAAAATGAAATGGACAAGAGTTTCTAAAAGTCTCATTCAAGCAAATTTACATAATTCTTCATGTTCAATTGTTCATAACTTATCCATGAAGCTGGGTTTATCTGTAAAAGCTTATCAGATAAATTTGAAGGAACCCTGTATTGACATGGGGAAGGTCAGAGAAACAGAAACTGAAGGATTTCGCTGACTAATATGCACTACTGCAGAGGCCACAAAGATATGCAGGTACTCCGTAAGAATGAAAAAGTAGTTGTGAATAAATGATTACTTCTATCTAAGTAGAACTGGTCCTTGGAAAAACAGCGAGCTCTTGAAAGTTTACTTTGGACCTTTTCTTTTTTGCTACTCAGCTTTCTCTCAGCTTTCCAATTGCCTGCTCTGAGTACAATAATGGAACATCTCACTCTGAAATTAGTCCACAGGTTTCCTCCCTAAAAACCATGGGAGGGCACAGAGACAGGAGGGCAAAAATGGATGCTGCTTTCTGTGGATTCTAGCCCAGAGAAAGCACTTGCCAGGAAAAGTGCATACAAACGCTGAATGTCATTTGTCTGCTTCCTTGTGGCTTAGCTTTGTAATGTGGTCTGTGTCTAAGGTTGCCAGATAAAGCAAATAAAAATGTAAGGTGCTCAGTTAAATTTCAATTTCAGATAAACGTCAAATAATTTTTAGTATGCCTCATTCAACATTTGTAACATATTTTTTCCAAGAAAATTATTCATTGTTTATTTGAAATTCAAATTTAACTGGGTATCTTGTGTTCTTTTCAGGAAGCCCAATCTGAGACACTTCTAAGAAATGATAAAGCATACAAGTGATACCACTCTCTCATTCACGGATGGACATTAGGAAAATCCTCTCTTGACTGAGCAACTCCAGGCAGCCTTTTGTTCACTGCCAGAATGGCACTCCAAAGCCGCTGCCACCAGAGGCTGCCTCTGGGGATGTGACATTTGGACCTACACACCAAAAGAATGTGGCAGATAGAATGAGAGAAAAAGGAACTAAAGAGATGGCTTAAAGATCTCTCACTACTCTTGCCTTCCAGATAGGTTGCAGTGAAAGTTTTCATTTCTATCTCATTTACAGTCTGACACTGGGGAAGGAAATTTGAAAGTCATGGTGTGTTTAACATACTTCTCCTGTCTGCAACTCTCCTATTTGTGCTGCTATGTTCCCTGCAGCCCTCTGGTGTATGGACCATAGTGGAGGTTTCTTTTTTCCTCTGGCCAGTTAAAGAATTCCTGCCAGGTTAGGTTAATTTTATTGTTTGAGAAAGGAAGGACTGTACTCTGTTAAAAAAAGTAACTCTAACTTAGCCTTCTCTCTCCCAAATCTGTAAGATCTTATCTTGCATATAATTTGCCATGTAGTGTTGCAGGTATATTGTTATATATCTGTTACACAGTGTTATATATTGTTATATACCTGTTATATAGTGTTGCAGATGATTTGTTATATAGTGCTATATAGTGTTGCAGGTATATTGCACTCGAATGTCAGATAGCTTCAGAAATGGTACACATAAAAGAATGTAGGCAATAGTCAAAAATGGTTTATAAATGCTTGAACACAGTTGTGGATATTGCATTTTCTCATAAAAATAATTTTGGGAAAGGCAACTTATGAACATTTCATTTTTCCTTATTGTGGCTTTTGCAAAAAATGCTTCTGTCTTCATGTGCAATTCTAGAAGGTTCTGGTCAGTGGGATGTTTATTTAAATATCTAGATAGGCTTTAAAATTCATATGTAACCTCTTCTTCAGCGGTTCAGCTTTGCCTCAGGATGAAGGTGAAGGTCAAGAACATTTTGAAGTAGCTTCTCAGGAGTGTTTTCCTTCTGTTCCCTACCACCCATTTTCAAAGAGCTCCTTGGATATGGAATTGACAGAAGCTCACCCTTTTTACCTTCCTTCAGGAAGGATGCCTCCAGGACCTAAAGGCATGACTTTTCAATGATGGGCTTTCTCTGTGGCAGGTTCACCAAACTGATTTTTATGGCAGGTGTCATCATCATTTAAGTCAACCTCTAGCAGTAGCCAGATGGCTAAGGAGTGCCATGCTGACCTTGGCTCATAGCTTGAGATCTATTTCTCCCATTTGTCTTTTTCCTCTCAGGGGAAAAAGAGAGAGTAACAATTGGCAAGCAGTATTCCAGAACCAAAACTAAATTAAATGATTGCAACTCCTACCACCAACCAGCATGTTACGGTGTTAATTCATCAGCCAACCATGTAGTAACAATCCGAATTTGTTCTTTTATGTAGAACAATAGTGTTTCTCTTTCATTTCTTTCATGTTTAGTTTTTTTAGAAGTGTATTAGTGACCAATCATACAGTGCTTCATATTTAATATGTAACTATTTTATTTGAGGGTTGTATCTCTATCATACAAGATCACAGTTTTTATTAACGTTGCTATTGCAGGTAGAAAATAAAAACACAGGGATGATATTTGTTTAGGTTCAAAGAAGGCACGATGTTCTAACAAGGACAACTGAAGGGAAACTTGATGCTGGACAAATGAGAACTGTAAAGCAACCCAAATTAAGAGCCATCCATAATCTTCCAGATTACAGTGTTGGCCCAGTTGAACAGATTGAGAAAAAGTGGAAGTCAACAAGTTGCATGCTTGTAATGAATCTTATCTTTATATCCTTGTACTTGCTTTAAAAGCTATTGGACATGCTCACTGACTGATCTAGCTTTACACTTATTTGATCATCTAAATTAAAAGTTTTAAATGTGGGCATTTTCCCACATATTTGTGAAGTTGTTTGCTTGTCCTTGGAATTCACTGACTTCTATAATTGCTAAAATGTCATGCATTTTGCCACAGACTTTTTTGTTCCCCAGTTGTTATTAATGTTTTATTTTTATTAGTTAACAGACTTTTAAATGAACAGCTCTTTTTAAATTTTAGCAGATTTAAAGATTGAGTCTAAATTTTACTACTTATAAACTAAATACTGGCATTTATTCCTGTTCAGTCCTAGGCTAAATGTAGGTGTGTTTTACTTTTTAATGAAAAAGTTTAAAATGTTTTAAAACATTAAAAATTGAAAAAAGCTTATAGAATAAGGATCTAAAAATGAAAACATTTCTGTACAGCTATAAAGAGTGCTTATATTTTAAGCTGTGTTATTACAAAAGAGTCCAAAAGCTAATCAAATTAAAGTTTACAAAGTAAAAACATTTACAATAAGCTAAGATTGTTATTGAAGGAAGAAAAATATTTGTAATAAACTTACTGTAGTGTAAATGTGCAGAGTTTATAAAGCCTATATCAGTGCACAGTAGTATCCTGCATCTTCTCACTCCGTATTCACTGACTCACTCAGAGCAACTCCCCATCCTTCATCTGATACAGGGGTATCGATTGATACAGGGGTATCAATTTTAAATTTTATGTTGTGTACAAATGTACCCTTCCTGTATTCAGGTATGTTCAGATGCATAAAGTCTTACCATTGTGTCCCAGTTGCCTGCAGTATCCAGTGCAGTAACCTACTGTGAAGGGGTGAAACTGCACCACGCACTGTAGCTGTGAAGTAGCTATGCATGCCATCTAGATTGTGTGAGAACTGTCTACAGTGTTCACACAACAGCTCAATCACATAACCATGTATGACTTAGAAGCTATCCTCCACCACTTAGCAATGCATGACGGGAGACCAAGTAAACTTAAAATCCAGAACAGTAAAGGCATCAAGTTGTAGGGATTATTTGAAGCCAAATAAGAGATAAACTTATAAAATATCCAGAACATGAAGAAAGTAAGCAAAGAATCCAAAGAAAAAAATTTAACCAAAAAAATGAGCAAAGACATCAGAATGGAAGACAGAATGGGAAGACCTAGTTTATGCAAAACTAGACTTGCTGAATAATAATAAACATAGACTCAACGATTAGTGATAGAGTAGAGAAAAAAACAAGCAAACAATTTTTCAGAAGTGGAAAAAGACTAAAGTTGCATTGTATAGGTTTCACTGAGTTCTATAAAATTGAATAAGTAGAAATCGACATCAAAACACACTGTTAATAAAAATAAATCAAAGTCATGTATGTATCCAGTTTAACAAGACAATTAGTTCTACAAGGAATAGAAGTAAAAAGATCTTTCCTCTCTAACCTCAATTTTTATTCCTCAGAGGTATACACTTGAAACTCTTAGAAGTATTTGGCTTGATTATAAATTTCTAAATATGTAAGTTTTTAGCATCACACCATTTCTTTGTTTTTATGACTGCATATTAATTATACAGAGTCATGGGTTTCATTGTGGTATTTTCATACAAACATGTAACGTACTTTGATCTTTTCATCCCCATTACCCTCTCTATTCTCCCCTTTACCTGATTTTCTTCCTCTTCTTTAATATCTACCTTCTTCTTTCCTACACATAGAGAGGAGAAAACTTGTGATCTTTTTCTCTCTGAGTCCAGCTTAGTACCAAAAGGGTAAATAATTCAATCAGTAGAGGGGCAAACTAACTGAACAGAGACTTCTTAAAAGAATTACAAATAACTAACAATTATATGAAAAAAATGTTCAACATCTTTAGCCATCAGGGACATGCAAATCAAAACTACACTGAGATACCATCTCATTCCATGAAGAATGACTATGATTAAGAATTAAAAAATAAAAAGCAATAAACAATAAATGCTGGGAAGGATTTGGGGTACTGAAATATCCTATTGTTAGGGATGTAGATTGGTATAGACAGCCACTATGGAAGTCATTATGAAGTTCCTCAAGAAAGTTTAGAGTTACCATATGATCCACTATACTATTCCACATATATCTGAAGGAATTAACATCAGCATACTACAGGAATACCCGCATACCACAGGTATTGCAACATAATTCCCAGTAGCCAAGTTATGGAGTAAGCCTAAGTGCCCATCAGTGGATGAATGCAAAAAGAGAATGTGGTATATATACACAATGAACTATTATTCAGCCATAAAGAAGAATGAAATCATGTAATTGTCAGGAACTGGATGGAACTGGAAGTCATCACATCAACTGAAATAAGTTTTCTGGAGTCATAAGGTTTCTGGAGTATCTTAGTATTAAATACTTTCATTGCTTTCCTGTCATGAAAGATGAGGATTGAGCCATCTTGATCTTCAATAACCATTTGTTAACCTTTCTCCATATGTCTCATAGAGTATATTCCCACACAGTAAGTATTTACAAGTCAGGCATTGAGAACATTACCACTTATTATGTAGAATTTAATTTCCAGCTATTTTCATCACAGTACATTTCGCTAAACCCTGCTTTATACCCCCAAGTCTAGAATAGCTTTGATTCACTCTCTTTAGAAAGCAAACATCCAGATTTCCATGGGATATTAGATGGGCAAATGCTAGTCACTTGCCTTAGGGCAATTGTTTTATTATTATTATTTTTTTTATTTTAAACCAAGAACATGTATTGGTACATTTTACATACAATGGTCACATTCATTACATTTATTTTGTACCTATACATGATGCATCTTGGTTCTCCCCTCTCTTCCCCGCCCCTCCCCTCTGTTCCCTCCCTCCCTATTTACAGCAGGTTTATTCATCATTTTCCATATTTTCCCTTTCCCTTTTCTTTCCTTTGTTGCCTTTCTGCTTTTCTCCTTCTTTCTTTCTAGTGCTCCTCTCAGGGCAATTATTTTAAAACAGACCTTCCACCAATATAACCTGTTTCTAGCCTCACATGTGGGGTTTTTGTTTGTTTTTGTTTTTTTGTCCCCAAGGAAACTAGTGCCTCCATTCTTGAATATTTCTGGTGCATTATGTGGGTCTAATAGTTTTTGTTTTGTTTTGTCTCCTTCTTCTCAGTAGGCATCAGCTTCCTCTGCTCTACCGAAATCAAATACTTGGAATCTCTGTGCTTCAGTTTCCCCAGTTTTGTTCTCCCACTCCCATTGTTCATGGGGAATGTGACATCTCCACTTTTCATTTCTTATTGTCATTTTAGCAGAATAGTGAGAAAATGGTGGTAAACATTTCATTTAATCTTGCTCAACTACAAGTTTAACAACTGTAACTTAGAAAGCCTCCAATTATTGATTTAAACAGAGTGTGGAAAAAAAAGAAATACAGATTACTCCATTAAGTTAAAATATTGGGCCAGCTTTGAATTTCTCTTCTGCAATTACAATTCGCTTTGGTTCTTTGCTGTTTTAAGGTCTGCCTGAACCTTCACTTCCCACCTTTACTTTGTAGATTGTGTCAGTTTTCCCCTAAATTTTTTGATTAAATGGAGTACTTGGGTCAAGCCCTTGGTTTTCATTGAAGCCACATTTATGCTTTCCTGAGAAGGCTCTTTGCCACAAAATAACCTTAACAGAGTTTGACATTCTGCCACTTAATAATGGAATATACATTTTGTGTCTAGAAGGCTTTTAAAGTTCTGCAAATCCTTATTAAAATGTAAATGTCTATGGATGGGAAAACCTCCTAAGCTATTAGCAATTACTCTGGTCAAGAAAGTCTGGAGCTGGAGGGAAGTGCAGCTTATCATATATACTGACCTTTAGCATTCCAGATTTTTTGTTTTTGTTTTTGGCCTTTATATTGTATTGCTTTAGTCATTGATTTCATGGAACTCCTTTGACTTTGGCTATTACTTTTTTGCTTCAATTATTCCAAATTTGGTGTCTGAGGTGGGTTTATCCTTTTAAATCATTTTCCTTTGCTTTTGTTATTACTTCCTCTCAATTTGAGCTTTATACTCCTTGTGTATTTTGGAGATTTGATTGATTGGAAGGCTATTTCAGACACTTAATTGTTCATGTTTTCCCTCTTAACCATCAGTTACTGGTTAGTGGGCTGTCTGATTTAGATCATGGGTGATCTCTTTACTCTTTATTTTCTATTCCTGGATCAATCTTTTCACTGATGAGTCACACTAATTAATTAGTGCAGAGAGAGTGTAAAGCAATACTCTGATTCTATGTTAGCTTACTTATTTCTTAAAAAAAAAAAGATCAACATTACAGGAACGGAAAGGCCAAGTTAAAATAGCTGATGTAACGTGTTTATTTAAAATATTATTAGCAATCAAGTGCTCAATTCATTATAAGATTACTTCAAATTATAAATTCTGTGTCTAAGAAAGTATAGTCCCTGAGATCAATTGTTAGCTAATGAGGATACAGAGTGTCTAAAGTGTATTTTTCTATTATATGCTCATATATACACATGCAGGTTTTTTTTTTTTTTGCAAAGTCATTTTTATGTTCTCCTTGGAAAAAGGCAAGCTGCTGCATTCTAGTTATTTAATTGAAAATACTTCTGAAATACTATTTATATCTAAAACATTTCCCCAGTTGTTTCATATAGGAATACTTCTAATATAAAACATACTTTTCAATTGTTCAAAAAATGAGGGGAGCAGTTAAAAAAATGAAGGCTATTAGTTTTCTACCAGCTACCAATACACACTTAGAATTTTAAAACTATGCAATCATGCACATAAAATCTATGTATTTTTATAATAGTTTCCTCCTCTAATGTAATGAACTATTGTTAGCTGTGATTTATTTGCCCTCTTGATGTCATTAGCAATTCTTATCAGGGCTTCCTTCTGTCTACTGTCATTTTCCTGTTCAAGAGTGCACAATTTAATCAAAATTTATTCTTTCTTTTTTGATACAAGTCACAGTTTAGTAAATCAGTTAAAAAGAAAATCCCACTTTCTTTCCTTCATATGAAAGCATGGCTCTTCTTGAGTATGTGTATGTGTTTTAATTAAATGGAACCAAGATGTTCATAAAATTATTGTTTTTTAGGAAAAACTGAAAACAGCTGTCAATCATAATATGTCGCTAATAATCAGGTTTATGTTCTTCAAAGGCTAAGTGAAATCATTATGAAAGGTTATAGCATGTGACTCTCCTAGTTAGAATGTTTAATTAACATTTCTTATATGTGTAATATAAGTGTAAGCCAATAGCTTGTCGATCTGCACTTTAGACAAACATAATACAAAGCATAGTTAGGTGACAATTCATTCTATGATAAAATTTCAATCATATATAGCAAATGAATAGGTTTGTTAATTTTCTATGCCCAAACTCCTCATTATCTTCACGCCCAAATTTACTTTCTGACTTTTTCAAAATCTAAGAAAGTTCAAATCTACGAGACAGAGTTAGTGTCAATTATAGCTTTCAAGATATCAATATCCATTGCTTTGTACTTTTTTTGGTACAGCATCAACTAGACTCTCCTGTCTATTCAAACTAGCAACTGTACTACAAGCTTACTTTGAGACTACGGCCACGTTTTGCAAATTTTTGAAACCCCAAATGAAGCTCATCAGGGGCTCATGAAGTGTTCTTTAGTAAAATTTATTTTTATTAATACATGTTTGCAGTGCATAATAAATGCATTGGGGGAAGTTCGTACATGTACGTAGCACATCTTAATTTTTTTTAAGTCTCCTTCCCCTTTTCTCCCCACCTCCCCACCACTGGTCCTTTTCCCATTTAGAAATACACAATGTGTGTTGCATAACTAGGGAGGAGGGAGACGAGGGACATAAAAAGAATAAAGGCATGTATGTACATGTACTTCCCCACAATGAATATAATCATTATGTACTGCAAACGTGTATAAAAATAAACTAATAAAACTAATAAACTGCAAACTAATAAAAATAAAATTTAAAAAAGAAAATGGAATTCTGTTGGAAAAAGCACTTCAATTCATTTAGCTGTTCATGGACACTGACCTAAAATATGTCTCAGAAAAGACTATTGATTTAATTACTTCAACCATGCTTTATTGCCATTAAAATAATTAAGGCTTCAGCATAATTTAACTTTTACATTAACACATTATAATGGATAACCTTTGTTCTACTTTATATGAAACATGATAGTATCACCCATAAGACATTCATATATGTATGTATACTGTAGTATGTATGCATCTGTATGTATGTATGTTGAATATGTATTTGTTTATATAGAGAAGCATAGATAAAGTATATCATTAGCCAAAATAATATCTAGAGTTCAGAGTAGCAATAATTTACTAGTATTCTCTGTGTAACAAGGTATGAATAATAACTTCCTTGTTTCTTATAAGAATTTGTTAATCTTCCACAAAAATGCTACACATAAGAACAATTTGAAAAATGAGAAAAAAGTCTCATTAAACATTAAATGTATAATAAGTCATTTTAACATAAAAATATATTATGCTAAATGTACATTTAAACATATGGATATTAACATCTTAAAACATAAATAGACATCAATTTTTCATGTGTCCTGCTAGATGACTTTTATTTTTCACCAAAAAGTCTTGACTGAAAATTTCAAATGTTAGTCACTGGGATATAAGGTCAGAGATAAATTTAAAATATACTTAAACTCTAAGCTGCATACTACTTTTACAAGACTCTAGTGTCTCCAGTGTCTGTGTATGTAAGGTACATAAAATATTACATAACAGATGTAAAAATATTACAGAAGAGCTATGTTTATATTATTAATGTATTTATACTAAACATAATATAAATTAATGAGAGGTAGCTACTAGTTAATAATCTACTTTGAAATAAGCAAATTAAAATAAATGTTGATATCTCCATAACATAAATTTGGTAATTCATCAATCAGCTTGTGGGATGTATTTTGCCAATAATTATATTTAATATCCTTGTCAAGAAAAGCAAGGATGGTAAACAATGAAGTGATATTCAATATTTGTATTTTTATGAATTTATGACTGAATTAAGAAGCAGTATCTAGCAATCTAATTGATATTCATTAAACTGTTGAATACATGAGAGAATATATCTCTTATTTTAATAGATTGAGAAATATTAATAACTAGAAATTACTTTTTTAATACACTTGGTTGTGTATCAAACTATTTTTCTCATTTGTATCCAGAGTTCAATTAGCTACTTCCTTCTACATTTTGATAGCAGGTACCCTTGAAGAAACCAGTGAGCCCAAGTATTTGAATTTTATGTGTTAAAAAGGTATACTTAACTCATCTTCGTTTTCCAAGTATCTGTTTGTGTGGATGGTTTTAAATCTAAGAGAGATTACTCGGTTCCTTAGTGGAAGGGCAAAGTAGGAGCTCTGCTGCAATATGTCATTGTCTAGCCCGGTCATTCTGGCTTTGTTTTTGGTGGTCTTCCAGCAGACGGGTTTTTGCCCTTCAGTACTGGCCGCCTTCTAGCTAATTTGTTTCTCTGTATTCCATTTTTCCATTGTCAGCCTTAGGAACTCAAATGCCCCTGGGTTTGTAAGTTTGTTTTGGGTCACTGCCGAAACTGATGAACCTCTTTGATGTGGCTGCACTGCCCATCTGAACCCACACAGACTGCCTGCCCATCTGGGCCTTTGTGAACTCATCCCCTTCCTCGCATCTCCACTAACTGCCTGCCTGTTCTGCCTGAATTGGCAACCCAGATGCTGGCCTTTTCTTCGACTCTGCCTTCCCGTGTATTCTCCAGGCCCTTTCCTTTGTGATTCATTGCCAGGTATCACTCTTTTATTGTTGTAGTGTATTTTAGATAAGTATCACAGCTCCAAGGATCAAAAGCACAACATCTACTAAGGAAATCAATTTCATTTTTATTGTAACACTTATTATTTAAAAAGTTATCTCTTATTTTGTGCCTAAATTAGCCATCCCATAGTTTCCCCCCTTATGTTAGCCTCACCAACAACAAACATAGTGCTAGTACATTGTGGTTATTATTTATAACTTGAAATTTTCAACTGAAACGTTTTCTTTCCATGAAGGGTAATATAGTAGAAATAAAAACCCTGAGTTTTTCCCATTGTAATGGAATTCTTTTAAACTCTAATGTTAGAATCTCTACATTTCTTTCTTTAAAGTTTATTTGATATATTTTCATTCATGAAGTAATAATCACTGTAGGTAAGTACCCTCTTTTCTAATTTTCCCAAATGTTAAAAAGTTTGTTCTTTTTCTGTTCTCTAACCTGTATCAAAACAAAACCCAAATGCATATAATCCATTTTCCCAAAAGTTCATTTTAACATTTTTTGCCTTGGAGTTTGTTATGACTTAATGTTAAAGATTATAATTTTGGCACTCACACATTCCTAAATTCTATTTATTTAAAATATTCAATATTTAAATATTTCAATATCTGGATGCATTTTAAGGAAGTTTCTCCCTCCTTTCCCCCTTTTGGGTTTAACGAATGAGATTTTTTCAAAATTCTTGTTTTATTCCTAATTTCATTCTCCTTAGAATTTAGTGTGTTTATTGTAAATCAATTCCTGGGAAATTTTATTTAGTTAAAACGATGTTAACTGATTTACTTTCTTGGTTAACTTCACATATTCTATCTATCTATTAAGAGGTGATATTTTAAATACATGTTTTATGATTCTAGATTAAAATTAAGCAGTTCATTTGTAGAAACAGACTTTGTTAATTTATTCACCTACATTTTGGAATTTAGTTTTGAAATTAGAAATTTTAAGTAGCAGAAATATTAGTGTCTTAGATGAGGCTTATGCAGTACAAAATTAAAATGAGACTGAATAATTTACTTGCTTTGGAAATAAGTGATGAATGAGACTCAGGTATAAATATTTGACTTTTTATTCAGTCAGGATGCATTAATTATTTTAGTTGATTAGCCATGTTTAAACTTGAACATACTGAGAGGATTAATTACACATATTCAGAAAAAGTTAATTTCTGTTTATCCCAGGTTAGAAATATTTCACCCCTAATTTAAATTTTAGACAATTTGAAATATCCAGACTCAATATGTTAATGCACGTGTACCTCAACATGTTATCACTAGTAGTATGAGCTAAGGCTCAGAAAGTGCAGGTAATTTGCCAAGAGTTACAGGTAGAAGATGGTAGTACTGAGATTAAAAGATAGATAATCTCACTTTTATAAGTTCCTCTTTATTTCATTTCACTATTTCATGATGTTGCTACTTACTTCTGTCATTACACTCTTGGTATTAGCAAAAATTGTAATCCCTGTACAATCTCGATACAGTCTCAATTTCAGTCACTCCCCCTCTCAACTCCCACTTTTTTTTTTTTTTTGACAAGGTCTCACTATGTAGCCCAGGATGGCCTCAAAAGCTCAATGATCCTCCTGCCTCCGTCTTCTGAATGCTGGGATTGTGGGATTTCAGACATGTGTCACCATGCCCAGCTCCCTGTGGTTAATTCTGTCTACATCCATACACCAACAGTCCCTCGACTCACCAGAACTGTCAATCCATTGGTCCTACTATGTTTGTTCTATCCCTCATTATCCATAGTTGTTCTCTGCTTCCTAAGTTAGATTCAATTTATGGATAATCATAATTGTGCTTACATTCATTAACTCCTTGCCCCTTTGGAATTTATGATATTTGGCAAAATTCTAACACAGAATAAGTTCAGTTTCTTATCCTGTTGAACCTGCGTTCTTATAGTTGAATGTGGATGGAAAAAACCTCATAGTTATACCAGCTAGTCTCCTTTTAAATTCTAAATGGTATCTGATAGTTATACTTTATTTTCTTAGTTCATTCCCATTCTTATTCATTTTCTGGTTGCCCAGCTCAACCCTCTTTTCATTCTCAGTTCCTCTCTGTATATCACACTCCCCAGTAGAGTATCCTGTTGGTGGTATTTTCAAAATACATTCAAGCTCTTCTCGCCACTCTTAGTGCCAGTCTAAGCATCACATTCTTGGATTGTTACCTCCTATCTCTGCTCTTAATCAGTGTCCAGAGACATATTGCCGAATGTCAGATTATGGAACCGTCTTCTCAGGGAAACTCACACTATCACATGCAAAGTCCCATGTGATATAGTATCCATCACCTCTCTGAGATATTTTCTTTCACTTTTATTTTCCTCTTTCTGGTCAATTTGGTTTTCTTACTGTTTTTCAAACACTGTAAGGAACCTGCCTTCTCAATCTGCATGTGATATTTCTCCTGCATAACAACGTTTTCCAGAGAAGTTCTCAAGGTTAATTCCCTTTCTTCAAGTTTTTATTTAGTTACCGTCTTTCATGATTCAACTTTGCATTCCTCTAATACTTAATATTTCTGTTTCCTACTTTTTCCTTTGTCAATCTATCATAAAATTTATCATTTTCATCTCTTCTACTTGAATGCATGCTCCACGGCTATAGAAGTTGTTGTCATGTGCATGTTTGTGTGTGTGTTCTGTATATGTGTGTTATTACTGTTTTTTTCTCATTTTTTTGCTGAATCTAGAATAGTCCCTGGCACCTAGTGAGTACTAAATAAATATTTGATGAATAAATCAATACTATATAAAAGAGGCAGAATTCAAATTTGGCGTTATCTTGTCCCAAAAATTCACGTTTTTCTTGTTCTAAAAATTCATATTCAAAAATTCATTTTGTTGCTTAAATTTTAATCAGTAATCAACTAAATAAATGCATTAAATTCTGTGATGAGCAGTAGAAAACAACAAATATGGAGTTTACATTCTTTCCAGAGAACAGATAAAGATAAGAGTGAATTGTAGAAATTGGTATATAATTAGTTTCCAATGGAGTAGTACTGATTATAAGTCCTGTGATGGGAAAATGGATGATATAAAAGATTCTATTATAGTTTCAAAAAGATAGTATGATTAGGATAATTCAAGGAATAGGCAACATTTGGCTAGATTATGGACAAAGAATTACTTATATTGGAAGGACACTGGAGTCCTGATTTCCAAGAATGAATGAGGTATATAATTTTTAATACCATATGTGGTATTCCAATCAAAATACAGAGGAATTGAGACTTTATACAGGGTTAAATTGACAGCGAGAATATAATCATAGAACCAATAATCAATCAGACTCCCTGATTATTCATGTTTGTAAAAACCAATATACTTTCATGTTTTAAAACTTATACATATATAACAATTCTTCTCTACAAGAATACATCACTGATTGGGCCTTTATTCTAAATTTTGTATTGTTAGTGGACTTGATTTGTGCCTTCTCATTTATATACAACTTCTTTGATATATCTTTATAAATCAGTGCTTCTAATACAATGCCTTCTGCATAGTTTCTTGGCTTTATATTTTTATTTTCATTACCAAATTAAAACGTGAACACTTACACTGTAATCAAAATAAAGGGTAATGACAAAAACTTTCATGAATTCTTTACAAGATAAAATTATCAGTAGCTATGTATTAATCTATTGCTAAGGATAAGTCCAGCATAAAAAAAAAAGTTTAAGTAAAATAAATGTTCATTGACTTAGAGAACAAGCTACATTATTTTATAGTATTAAGATAATTCTCTTTTCCTGGTGTTATTTTCTAAATTTTCATGTGTGGATTCTGTATAATATGACCTACTACTTACTATCTACTTGTTCTCTCTTGGACTTCCAGGGTGGTAGAAGAACCAGATGACAACCATTTCAACTTAAGGGAGACTGGTTGAAGGTAAGTGGAGTAATGACATGATGTTGATCAACTTTTAGAAATGCAACTTTTAGAATGTTACCAAAGTCAACATTTATGTGCATGATTCTGGTTGCAGTGGAAACCAAATGCTCTGAGAGTCCAGCTCACATCATTTCTGAATCTCCCTTATTGCTGCCAACATATAAGATACATGTCACAGTTTTATCATATTTCAATTGCTTTGGAAGGAAAACAGATTTAAGATTTAATGAATTGAAAGTACCCACAAAAATGAACACATCTTAAAAAGGAAAGAAAAATGAACAGTCTTGCCAAATCTGCTGCATTTAATTTTAGGATAATGGATAAGTTGGAAGGAGTCAATGAAACTACTGAGTTGCATCCTGGGGAACAAACAGTACAGAGAAGAGATTTGGCCAAGGATAAAAATGAAATAAAAGCAAATGATATAAATATCACTTAAAATGATGTACTTTATGAAGAAATCACTATGTCCAAATTGGATAATGTTTAGAAATGGGCCTAACCATAGGCAGCGTGTACCTGGCAGTCTTTCCTGCATTGGATTTTCAGCTAAAATGTCACTTACCAGTTGATGAAGGTCCTACCCTACAGTATTTCCTTTCACTTACATTGAATCCCTTTAGCCACTGAAAGTAATTTAAATGGTTTCTATTATTAGGCAACAGCTATAAAGTTAATTAAATTACAATTAATCTTGATAATCATTATAATAGCAATAAAGTCACATGTACATGTATAATTAGCATTCATGTTCTAGCATCACGTTAATTTTATTTCTGTATTTTTCTAAAGACAGTGCAGATCCCACATAGTCTTTTTGAATTAATTCAACCTTACCCGATACTTTCCATGTCTTAATGCTTGCCTCTCCCTAGATCAGTTCTTTGCATAGTGATTCTTACTCTTGATTTAAAAATTCATCAGTAGCTTACCATTATCCTTAAAATAAACTGTACATTCTTTTGGCTCTTACTTTACTTGGTCTAAAATGACGTTTTCAGCTTCATCTCTTAACCCCAGACCTCCACCTATTCCACTCATATACACATACGATAATTCTTTTCATAAAACACTTTCTTCAGTTCCTTGAAAATAAAATACTCTTACTAGTTTTTCAGGGGAAGCCAAGGCATAACTTCTCAGGAATCCTTACAACACTACATTGATTAACCCAATTATATAATCATTGTTCCCCTATTGCTATGGTTTATATCTGGATGCCCCCTAAAAGACATATGGGGTGGGGGCTTGTGGAAAGATTGAACTGTAGAGGAATACAGCCAGCTTGGTGTTAGGAGGTGGGGGCTTGTTTGAAGAAGCAGGTCCCTGTGGGCCTGACCTGGAAGGGTATATCTCCTTCTCCTCCCTTTATTCTTTGTTTCCATCCACCATGAGGTGAGTAGCTTTCCTTTGCCCAGGCCTTTCCACAATGCCACTTCTGTTTGGATTCAGCTGACCAGGCAAGGCATAAAACTTCTAGAATGTGAGCTCAAATAAACCTCTTCTCCTTTAGATTGTGGTTGTTGGGTACTGTGTCCCAGTAATGAGGAAAGTAACTAAGAATCCTGTTGTGCGCTTGTCACATAATTAAATAATAATTCCTTGTTTATGTTAATTTCTTTTCTTCCTCTAGACTGCTGTCCTTAACAGTTTTTAGTATCTTGGGCCTATTTAGCATTTGGGTGAGGTCTACAGGCCTTTTCAAAACAATTCTTTTAAAGGCATAAAATGAAGTACATAGGATTATAAAAGAAATCGGTTGTACTGTAATTCAATTTCAAAGTACTAAAAACTAAATTTATGATACAAGATATTTTGATTTTATTCATGCACTAAATAATAAAATTAATGCATATAAATAACAGGCAATTTAAGAATCAGGATGAGAAAAATGATTTTTTTTAGCTTCTACTATAATGCCATGACATTATCTGTTATTTTTAATGTTTGACAAAGTTACAGATAATGCTAGTATTTCTCTCGTTTGTGGCCTATATTTACAATTTAATTTAACACTAAATTTCAGTTACAGGTTAAGAATAATAAAGATGTAATGAAGATGCATTTTTTTCTTATACCAGTTACATTACAACTCCCTTCTCCTTAAGTTAAAATCCTTGTACCAGAGTGTCCACACCAGAACAACAGGCACCAGATCTGTCTTTATCTTTTCTACATATATGAGATGTGACAGAAAAATATGTAGGTGTTTAAATTAAAAAATTATCCCGGTAAAAGACAAGTTGCCATCAATCCCCTCAAAATACCACCTGCCCTGCACACACACACTTCAAACACACTTATCCCATCATTTTTGCCACTTCCTGAAGCAACTCTGAAAGTCCCCTTTCCTGAGTGTCATTAGTTGTGCTGTCATGGCTGCATGGATGTCCTGAATTGATTCCAAACATTTACCTTTCATGGTCATTTTGACTTTGGGGAAGAACCAGAAGTCATATCGTGCCAGATCTGGTGAATAATGTGGATGAGGACACATCATAATGCTTTTAAGAGCCTGCCTTTGTGCTGGATAGCACTCTGTAGCAACCATTCATCATATTTTTGCTCATGCCTCTTAAGGACACGCAAGAGAGGATTTCTAGAACTCCGAGAATGATGGGATGAATGTATTTGAAGTGGAGTATTTCGAGGGGGATTAATGGCAATGTATCCTACACTGTGATAAAATTTTTTATTTAAGCATTCACTGTATATTTTGATCAGCATGTATACCCATATCTTTTATGGTTATCAGGTTCCGTTCTAGATGCTGGAGATAAAGCTGTGAAAAAAAAGAGACAAAAACCTTGTACCATGAGGAAAGGGAAGGGAATCTCCACAGGAGAGGGAAGCGGTCCCTAGCACATCATAGACATTATATTTTACGTTCCTCTTTTGCTTTGTCTTTTTTTCCAAGACACCAAATATTGAAATTCTGATTGAAAAGGATTAACAAATAAATCATTAAAAATTGAAAGTGATCGTTACCACTTTTTAAAATAGTCCTTGTTATAACAGTTGGCTATATTTAGGGACCCTCGATATGTAGAATTATATTCCCACATTTCTGTGTCTTGAATCATGCAATTCTTTCTTTTTTGAGTGCCTAGAGTTCCTGGTTACCTACTAACTTTTCAAGGTTCATTTATCACTTACTCTGAAAAGAAGTCCCTTCAATCTTCCCCATGCTTGCTTCACCACTCTGGTTTCTTGTGTTCAAGTAGCACTTTGGGCATATCTGTAGTTTTTGGACAGCTGACAGACGGAGTGAATTATCTGCGTGTGAATTCATACTCCTACTACTTTTCCCCTGAACTTCATAACCCTGTGTCCAAGGCCCCCAGCAAGGCCTCCACGACCCTGTGTCCATGGCCCTTGCTGAGGCACTGCCTCCATATTCCCACTAGAAGGACAACTTCACAGAAGGCTTTAAAATCTGAGACCATTTATTCTGGCTTTATTAAGATTGCTTAAAAACCTGAGGGTGGTGGTGCATAGCTGTAATCTCAGCACTCGGGAGTCTGAGGTAGGAGGATTGTCACGAATTCCAGGCCAGCCTGGGCTACACAGTGAGTTCAAGGCCAACCTGAACCACAATTGAGAGACTCTGTCTCAAAAAAAAAAAAAAAAAGTTTAAAGGTCCATTTCAAGAATGGTAAATGAGATCTGCATTTTGAAGCTCTCAGAACTCTTTCAAATTAACAATATATGTACATTTTGAAGTTTTAGACTTCCTACCTTGGAGTGCTATGGGACTATCTCTTTCATAGTGTAGGAGAAGGACTCAGCAAGGACCATGGCTAGGTGTGGTGATCCTACTACTGCACCTGTGTTAGTCCTCTTCTTTTATTACCCCTGATGAACAGGTAGGACCAGGTCTTTGTAGGATCCTTGTCACTGTGCATATCTTTAAGCTTAAGGGAAATGGTATAGACTTCATTATGCACTCAAGAGACTTGCTTTGCGTAAACTAAGACCCTCATCGGGTGGAAGCCCACTTTATAAATATTTCCTGAACCAAGACAGTGTTTTTAACAAAATGATGAAATTTACCAACCTGCTGGCACAGGGATCTATTTTTTCCCCCTGGTAACCACGTGTATTTTTCCTTAAATAAGAGAATAAAGGGAAACTTTGAGATTCAAGTATTGCTTAGTCTCAATAATTTAGTTTCTGACTAAACAATAGGGCTAATGCAGAGCTTATCTTTGCACTTTGGAGAAACTTTGGTTGGTAAACTGGCATAGACTAGTCCAGATTCAACATTAAATACCTATTTATGTCTGTCTCCTGCTATAGACTATAAACCAACTGAAGAATGTGTATTAACTCATTAATAATGTGTAATAACTCATATTGAGTATTAACTCATTAATAATGTGTAATAACTCATATTGAGTTGTTTAAAGATTTCAATTAAAATTTAAATTTATAGGTCCATTGATCATGATATGTGTGGTGCTTAAGTGCCTGTTTTCGTACTGATAATTACTGGAAGAAATAAAATATCTTCAAGTATGCTATAAATATGTACTAATTTTAAAACCTCACATATCTAATAATAGAGATAATGCACGCAAAAGTTTGTTGGAGAGATGGAATATGTATTAAAATTATGATTAATAATTGTGCTGGTTTTCTATATGAAAAAGGTTTATTTCTGACAAGAAATTTCCAAAAGGAATGAGCCTTCTTATAAATTTTCCCCAATTTTAATTATAAAATGGGAAGATTTTGCTTCTACTGTTAATGTCAAAATGTGTCCTCTCTCAGGACTTCTCTTGTATAAACTTATACAAAAGAAATTGAATATCTGACTTCAACTCCTGGTGCTTCTCTTGCAAAATACCTTTTATATTTGTGCACAATTAAAATATTTGCTAGCAAATTTTTGTTTTAGCTGTTGATGTTGGGCTTCTTTCTTGTATTTTTGTCTGCTTCATCATATTCAATAGTCTGGTGTTGATTTGAGTCTGTAAATCTAATAGACAAATGAAGTTTATTATGGTTATTTCTGTATTCATATGGGAAAAACCAAGTGTAATTCTACTCTTTGGCATTCCTTAAATGTATTCTGAATGTCTTTAACATATAGCATTTGTAAGTAACATTTAAAAAGGCCTCTACCAGCTAAAGAGGAAGCGATGTTGCTGTGTCTATTTTCATTTCATCCAACAATAGACCTGCTCTCTTTAAAGCCCTTCTCTTTAAAGGCCTTCTGAGAATATCTGCGGCCTTCCCCAGCTTCTATTGGTTATCTGGGGATAAATACTTTCATTAAACCTTAATGTTTTAGAACATTGCTGACATTACCCAAATGTAACTCACTTTGGTATGAAAATCCCAATGTTAATTTCAAATGGATATTCAACTGACACAAGTGTTCATATTACTGTAGCGTCTTCAAACACTGATTGTATCAAGTCCTAGTATACTGTCTATAGTGACAGAATCCTGTATAAGTGAAGCCAGGTCATTCCTTTCAAACAACTGAAAAAGCCACTGCAATTATTTCTCTTAACATGGTGGTCTCTAGTTCCATTCCTCTTCCCACATATGATTCAGTTTTGCTTTTCTTTATGCCTGAATAATATTCTATCGTGTATATACAGTATACCACATTTTCTTTATCAATTCGTATGTGAATGGGCACCAAGGCTGTCTCTATAGCTTTGCTGCAATAAATGTGGATGCAGATGTCTCTATAGTAAGCTGACTTTAATTCTTTCAGGAATATGCTGAGAAGTGGTATAGTTGGATCAAATGGTAGCTCTATTTTTGGTTTTTCAGGGAATGTTCATACTGATTTTGGAAAGGGAACAATGGAAGGGGAATGATCAAAGTATGTTATATGCATGCACGAATATGCCAAAATGCAATTCAACTATTCTATGTAACTAATGTGCACTAATAAAAAGTTAAAAAGGAAAAAAGAGAGGACCACTGAGTACCTGTTATTATTAGGAACAAATTTTATGCAGACCTGTGTTTCAGAGAGTTGAGAAGATGGAACAAGATTAGAATTTGGTCCTGAGTGGCACATTCAGCAACTGATGAAGAGAAAAAAAATACTGAAAATTCAGGAATGAAATGTGGCATTCTTCATTAAGCAAGCATCCCATGTGCTTATCATGTCTAAATATTTTTAACCTTTGAAAATGGACTAGAAAGATAATTCCATTGTCCCATATAGAAGCACAGTATATATTAAAAGCATAATCCTTTTGTGAGGCAAACTTACGAAGTACCTTATGTTTGAACCTTTTAGTAGTGATATACAGATAAGAGCATTTTAAGATATTTTTCTCTTTTCTACTGCACAAAATGTCTTTACTTTGGTGATTTTATTTTATTTAACAGTATGTAATTCCCAATCCACCTTTTTTGGTTATTGTAAGCTCAGACCAAACTTCCTGTGATATATTCTATATTAAATGAGCCAACTTAGAGGGAAAAATACCTAACACAGTCCTCAGACATGATCAGAAAGAAGGCCATCTGGGCTGGAAGCTCCCTCAGCACTTTCAGGGATGGCTCAGTCGAGCTCATCATCCACCCAGTGGGAGGACAACACTCAGAGAGGCCACTGGATTTGCTGACATAGACTCTGCTTGATGAAAAATAGGGTAAAATGCTGCCAATGTGTCAGGGCAGAAAAGCAGGCATCTGATCAAGCCAGACAAAAAGTAAACAGGTATGATTCCACATGCACCAATCTGTTATTTTAACTTGCACTTCCAAGATTTAGCTCTTATCATCTGCAGATCTCAAAAATTTTTTTTGGTGTATCAAACCATAGAATTTAAAGTGTGTATAGTAGCATGATAATTACTCTGTATCTTGTAAAACTATACTAAGGCTTCCATGGACTGCCACATTTTTCAATTTATAGCACTATATCTAAATTCTTTTAGGTCCCTGGCTGGAGATAGAGAAGTGAAATAACTATGGAAGAATGGTGCACAAGGGCATTAAGGATATATTAGGGAGGTTTCATATTTTATTATTAATTCTCCGTGCTTGACAGGGTAGTTTCAAAATGGCAAGGAAGCTATAGAAGTAGCCTGTCATTTTAGCAGCACAGGAGAAGATAACTAAGCTCATAGATCACCTGTTACCAGTGTCTGAAGCTGAGGGGTGGGCAATACACGAATCTTGAGTGACTGACGGGGCTAAAGAGAGTTTCAGACAAAGCTTAGCAAAAGATTTGTCCCACAGTGTTGGCGGTGAATAATTAAAGTGTGACACACACCGATGTGTGTTGGCTTCTATGAAGGTAACAGATGTCTCTCTGACAGGTTAGCTAAAGGAAACACTTTGTATAGTAAAAGGATGCAAAAAGGGAGACAGAATAAAGAAATTTGGAGAAGTTCCCAAAGAGCCTGTGGTTCTTACCAATGCAGGTGGAAGGAAAGAATGAATTATATTCCCTTGGATTTTGGTAGGCAGTTTTGCATTTTGAATAGCTAACAGCATTTCATAGCTGTGTGAGAATGATAGAAAAAAATTCTGTATTTTCCTCCTCACTGAGAGGCATAAAGTCCCCTTGTGTGACTCAGACTGCCTTGATCATCCATCAATGCTGCTGTCCACTCTGTTTTAAATAGGAGTGCTTCAGAAGAAGCGGCCTATTCTTCAAATTGACATTTAGGACTGTTAAGAATACCACAATGACTTCACTTAGGTTTTTTTTTCCTCCCTGCTCCTTTTGATCAGTAAAGTCACCCTGAGCAACAATGAAATTAAAGACATTCATTTAGAGAATCTGCTTATGTAAGCTTAAATTTCACTTCGACAGGTCAGAATATTATCTTTTGTGTTTTTCTTTTAAGTAATGTGAACAGAAATGAGACTCTGTTAATTTTGTAGCTGAAAAATTGATGCCCAAAGAGGTAGGACTGCTAATGATCACAAGGCGAGTTAATTAAGGCCCTTGGGATCCAGCCCTGAGAAAGCAGATTGAGTTGCAAGAACAAAGTGGAAGCAGCAGGCCACATACCCTGCTTCTGAATGCTTTGGATATTTGTTTAAACATGCATATTGTTGGCGCATCCAAGTGCCACAAATGAAGTTAGATTTTTCATGTTCTATCTAGATCGATTCAGGGAAGACAAAACTCAGTGGGAGCTTGAGTCATCATGGAAACTTTCCTCAGCAGCCTGAGATCTAATACAAACCTGAAATCCACTAGTAACAGCGCACACCGTCAGTGACCTGTATAGCTGCAGTTCCACCAGATGGGAATCATGCCACTCTTTTTGTAGACTGACAGTTTGTCATATCAAGAAATTAACATTTTAATTTGTCATTCATACTTTTTATCCCTTGCTGGTCACTATCAATTCTATCTGCAAGGCTACAAAATTCAGGATCTCTGTTCCAAAATGTATCTGTTTGCCAGGTGTGGTGGTGCAAATCTGTTAATCCCAGGATTTGGGAGGCTGAGGCAGGAGGTTCATGAGTTTGGACCCTCCCTGGGTAACGTAGCAAGATTCTGTCCAAAATACAAAATAAAATAAAATGAAGTAAAATAAAATAAAATAAAAGGCTGAAGATATAGCTCAGCAGTAGTGTGCCCCAGGGGTTGATCCCTAGTGCTGAGAACAAAAACCAAAACCAAACCAAAATGAACCCAAAACCCCCAAATCTATTTTTATCCTTTGGTCACATTTTATCTTTATAATGAAGGTAGGACCAATTAAATACTTTTATCTACCTGTGTGTCACTAGAAATGTTTCATTTCTTCTTCTGATTATAGATATTATAGTCCTAAATCCTAATTCCCTTTGGCTGGAGAACTACAGCATTAATTATTCAGTTCTCTTAATATGATCTTCATGTCACTAGCTAGTTGGATATTTTGTCAGAACCAAAGATTTTTCTTTATTTCATCAGCAGTTTAGAGTTTCATTCCACATATCTTGAATATATTTGAACAGAGTGGAAAGCCTCTTTTTCTTTACTCTCTACGTGCATGAATATTTGCAAATGTTTATTGAAAGTAACAGTGATATCAATCCAGAATACCTTAATTCTCTTAATTTTAGAACCATTGCATGGAATTTTATGAGCTACTTTAAGATTGAAAAGCCATTTTCTAATACAGCATATAGCAAAAAAATGAATTTTGTGGGAATGTTATCATTCAGTTTCAGTCTTTTATTGGACATTATTTTATTGCCAACAATTTTAGTTAGTATTACTTTTACGAGTAGAATATGGGTTAATTCTATGTGCCTGCTTTTATGTAAGGGAAGGACCTCTTCCTTGTAATGGACAATCTACTCCTATCCATTGAATAGACACAGATTATAGTCAAGGCATTATATTTAGTGCTAATGTTACAAAACAAACACTGAAACAATGTAAAACTAGGGATGCTGTCATAATTCATCTTTTTATTCTGGAAACAAGATGGTACTTATGCAACATTTCTGCATATTAAACTTGTGTGATATCCATAATCTTACATGATTCTGCAGGTCATCATCAGTTTTCCTATTTCTGAAAATGCAAAATAGAATTCTAATACAGATTTTTCCACCTCATTATACTGTTTTGTGTTGTTTACAGAATGTTCCCTTTGTTTTAGGCTTCTTTAAACTATCTGGCTACACAAATAATATCTCATGCTTTCTGTAGGTTTAAGAGCACCTAACAAAAAAGTTTTATGAATTTTTAAATGGGGAAAGTAATCACTACTGTTCATTTACATTGTAGAGGTGCACATAATAATTTGTTAATTATTTTGAGTGTGCTTTGATCATAGAGCCAGAAGCCTTTAGATTCCTTTGCACACAACAAAATAGATTTTGAATAGTTTTGGAACTGAACTGAGATCCATGTTTAATTATCTTTGGGTTAGAGAAACTGCTTAGTCCCCAGCTTGACAGGTAGATTTGTTTCAGACTACAATCCTCTGCTGCAAAATGTTCTCTACGAAATCCTCAGGCCAGGAAGCATCCAAACTTAATCTAGTGGGAGATTTTAGATCAGCACTGCATGTCATGCACATGGCATTATTCAAACAGGTATGAGCTGGGATGGCATATATAATCCAGACCCCTGAAACAAACTGGTCCCGAGGACCAATATAAGTTCTACTTAGTGAACGTGTATTACAGCAAACTGCAGAAAGAAGGTCCAGACTTCTGAATGAAATGTTTCTCTGTAAGGCTGATTAGAAGGAAAGTCTTCCAGAAAACTTCCACATAACTTCCTACTAAAAACACGTAATATATCTCCTCTAAAGGAAATCAGTTGATTTGCTGGAGTTTTTCATAGTTATTAGCAATTAATAAATATTTGAAACTTTACACAACTGTCAACTGTCTTGGCCTATCAGGTTAAGTATAGTCAGTCTGTTCCTTTTGCCAGAATGGCAGGACGAAAACCACTGTACTGTACACTAAGGAAAAGAATGCTTTTCAGATGTATGTTCTGAGGAGAAGCTGGGAGCTCAGAGGACAATGCCTCTAGCTCCATGGGGCTGAGTGCCAGATCTGATAGTTTTCTATTTACCTATTTGCTGAAGGAGATTTCTTTCTTTGCTTATGGGAATCTATTTCTCTTTTCTGAAAGTCCAAAATGCACCATAACAGCTGTTTACAGTCTAATTCACAGAGGAATTGCTAGTGGTTCAATTAAAACTGCTGTTTTGTAGTTTAAAGATCCTCACAGAGCTTCTCCTGCAGAGTAATAGCAACATTACTTTTAAGCTTACCTTACAAAAAACCCAAAAAATCCAACCCCCATCAACATTTAATAAAAGATCTTACCCAGGGGCAAAAATTTTCCCCCTACTGAATCAGAAAAGGTAAACTAGAGTGTATTCTATGTCATATTTATCTTTCAGTCTCGAGAATCTAGCGCAGTAAGTAGCACATCAATCTTTTGGTTAAATGACTGAATGAATGAATGAACTCCCTTGTTTAACAGCTTATTTTTAAATCTAAAACTTTCATATGAGGAGAAATTAAAGAATAATACAGGTAGAATTTTCCTGAATCAGTAAGATATAAAATCTACATTCCTGAAGTGATTCAATTTTGAATTTAGTTATAATGAATGAATCTAAGAAGAGCAAATCATTGCTTCACTTCTATCATGAGTTGAGATAATCCTCTAAGACAGAAAATTCAATTCAAGAATTCAAGCTTCAGAGTCATATTGGGGCATAGGTGCTTTATAAATCACTGTCATATACTGCTGGTCAATAGCAGATATTTCATTTTAGGCACGAATACTTTTATCCTAGAGTCACAGTCCTGAATTTGAGAATCACTGTGGTCCTCTTTCCCATAAGTGATGTTGACCTTTTAAAACAATCATTATTTTTTCTTTGCGAAAGAGCTTGTATTTCAACAAGTCCTTTTCTTAAAATGCAGATCTTATTTATGCCACCAAAATACTTAATTAAGAAGCATAGCATGATTACATTTTCAAATGTAATATACAGGGCAGGGGAAAAGATGATTGGTACAAAAAAGCATATGAAATTTCAAGATACCAAGCTCAGTAGATCTACTATTTACTAAATACCTGTTATTTACTAAAAAGCTCTACTTCATTCAACATATGTGGACTGAGCCCTTTGAGGATCCAGTCCTATGCTAACTACCAGGATAACAAAGATGGAAAAGGCCAGACTCCCACACTTACAACATTTTAAGAGAGAAATGTTCATATTCGAGAATAAGTATTAACTTGAATATTTTATTGACAAAAATGAATTTTAAAGAGCTATTAATCAAAGCTCTACATAAATTATAGAAACCTTGAGGTATTCATGAGAAATGTTTTTAAGATTTCAAACTGTTTCTGATTATAAGGTCACAAAATGGCATTGACATTAATTTTCTTAAAAAATAAGAACACATTTCTGGGAACGTTAATGAATAAGGACAACTATAATTTACACAGTGCTTATGATGACCCAGGCACTTTTCACATATGGATTCAACCTTCTATAACCTTTGGAGAAAAGGAGCATTATTGTCTGCATTTTTCCTGTGAGCTGAGGAACTGAGAGATGAAGCAATCTGAGGCCACACAGATACAGGAGGACAGTCAGGAGGAAAATTGAAGAAAGCTTGCACTGAGGCCTGCTATGATCTAACAACTTTGTTATGTTCAAGTCCATTGCACTTAAATAATTAACCTGTTCCACGCAGCTTCACATAGTTGAATAAAGTGAAACTAGATGCTTGTGTATTTTCTCAAATTAATTCTTTCTGTTGATCTTAGCTTCAGTTATGAAATAGACTAGCATGATTTTTACATACACATAGGTACACTCATATACACATATATATACACACTTATATATATACACTCATATATACACTATACATACACACACATATATTTATATGTATTGTATGTATCTAGAATTGTTTTATTCTTTATTTCAAGGTCTGTCGTTTTTGAATAGCAAAATTCATAAAATATTTTAATATTACACAATTAAAATATTGCCAATATAACTTAAAATTTCAACTGTGTCAGGAAGAAACATATGGCTGAGAAAGGAAGCTTTTTGGCATTTCTGATGAGCAGCTGTTCCAGTTGGTTGAATCCTTCCTTAGGATGACCATTATCGAGTCTTTATACTTCTGCACTGGCATTATGCGTCTCTTAGAGGAATTCAGAATTATCTGAATGAATGGAAACAGATCTATCTATGTCCAATTGGATAATTCCCAGAGTAACAGCTGTGTGGAGCCAGCACTGAAAGTGACTCTGGAAATGAGATGATGTGACTTTGTGTTCCCTTCATTTTTGTATTTCAGCTCTCTCAAAAGTTTGGAAACAGCACACATTCAGTTATTCCTATGAGTTCCAAATGCCTTTTAGTCTACTGCAGTGGTAAAGCTAATACATGCATTTTCTTTTATTCATTGACAGTTATATATTTAGGGTAAAAGCACATTCTCCTTGAATTATTTTACTCTTCGTTTCATTCCAGGGCAGCATAAAATGAGACAGATAAAACCCCAAATTTAGTGTGAGAAGATCTTCAAGTTCATCTCTGAGTAAACTTACATTGAACATTGCATTTATTCAGCAGCTACTGTGGGCTAGGTATCGAATTGCATATGGACACATTTTTACACTTATTTTTTTGCTCAATTCTTAGCCTCACCTGAGGTTTAGGAATTTGGATAATCAGCCATGAAGTGCTAAAGCTAGAACCCAAACTGGAGCCAGTTTTGTTTGAAGGCCAATCCCTTAACTTGGCCTTCTACTGCATACAGTACTACTTCCTGTTTGAGAACAGATATTCTATGCTTCTGTAGAGGGGGAACTGCAGTTTCTCAGTATAATCTGAGGACCCAAAGACCTCTCCATAATAGTGCCTAAATCCACACCCTCTTCCCTGCTTGAGTTGTCAAGTTAAGATTGTATTTCTCAAACTGAAGTAATCACAGAGCCGGAGAGTATCTTCAATTTTCCAGGAGTCCATGGATCCTAATATTGAGATAGATCACCTAAAAAACTGACCTCTGTAACTTCACCTTCTGGTTTTACGCAGTATAACAGAGAATAAAATTTCACACACTAACAGAAACACTGAAGTCATACACATACTTGTTTTCAAGGGAATCCCTAATAAGCCTTTACTAATTTTCTATTACTATGACTGAACTAAAAGGATGCATTCAATAGGTCTCAAGGAAGTTGACATTCTCTGGCATGAAAACTTTGGGCTATGGAATTTTGTTTCTAAGAAACAACGTCAAATACATATTTTGGCAGATTGCACATGTACTCAGAATTTTTCATTAAAAACTTAGTACTTTTATGTACTACACACTAAACTAAAATAATAAAAAAGAAAATTTCCTCTCCACGACCAGTTTTAAAAAAAGAAAATTTAGTAATGATTAATTTGTAAGATCACTTAGTAATAAGAGGTGTGATTAAAACTATGTAGATGCTTAAATGAAATAAAATTTATACAGTAACAGACACATTGCCATTAATCACCCTCAGAATACTCTCCCTTGCTTGGAACACACTTATCCCATCGTTCTTGTTACTTTCTAAAGTTCTCAAAATCCTGTTTCATGAGTGTCTTTTTATGGTTGCCTCAATGTCCTGAATCAATTCAGGCAATTTCTGTCAAATAAAGAAGCATTATTATGTGTCCTCATCCACCTCATTCACTGGAATTTGTACCATGTGACTCTAGGTCTTCGGCAAAGTCAAAATGAATCAATTCAGGACACTGAGGTAAACACAACAGGGCAACTTAGAAAGACACTTTTGAAAGAGGACTTTCTAAACTGCCTGAGAAAGAGCCAAGAATGATGGGATAAGTGTGTCTGAAGCAAGGTGGATGGAGTACATATTTTGAGGGGGACTAATAGCCATGTATCTTTCACATTCACTAATATTTTTGATCACACCTCCATCATATCTAGAACAATTCCAAAACACAGACCAGATGTTTTTCCATGTGGGAAAGATATAAACAGATTTAAGAGGATATAAACCCATATAAATGGATTTGATAAGGGAGCAGATAAGAAAATTTAGACCCAGTCTACACATATCACCCTTGCCTCATCATACAGATCTCAAAATCAGTAAATGAAAGCATTTCAAGCTTTCATCTATACTTTAGAGAAGAAGATGAGTTTTCTTAGGCATCAACTTCTGCTCCAGATTAATTTACTTTACAGTTGACAAAAGGGCACTGTCTCTCCTAAATCCTTAAGCAAAAATTCCTCAAAAACTCTAATACTCTTTTGTTAGTTGTAAAATAAACAAATCTGCAGCAAAGAAATAAATGCCTCCCTTCTTTTGAATGAGTAAGCGTTCTTATTTGAGTCTCGCTTTCTAGGCCAGCTGGGTATGATTTACCCTTGAGTGCACTAGCACTTTAAAAGAAAGTAGAGGTGGGTGGGAATTTAGCTCAGTGGTTAGAGTGCTTGCCTACCAAGCGCAAGGCCCTGAATTCGATTCCTGGCACACACACACGAAAACAGTGGAAATTACAATGTGGATTTTTACATATCTAATTCTCAAGGGTCTGTAAGTGATTTTTAAAAAAGAAGAATGAGATGAATTATACCTAGCTATAAATGAAAAGAATACTAATGAGATAGCACTGGTTTTTCTCTAGGAACTAAAATGAATTCTATGTAGAGGTATCAACTTTTACTATCCATGAGCAGCATAATTGCCTCCAATATAAACTGTATTCCAGAAATTGTGAATCAAAAATTAAAAAAAAATAGTGTGTACTTTATTCACCTAGCAGTTTCATCTGCAACAAAATGAAATTTAGACTCCAACCTGTATAAAAGAACAAGAACATGTATGGATAAATGAAGGCAGTAGAACAACCAGGAGATTCAAGGCTAATGCCTCTGTTGGAGTCCTTATTCACAATAATGGCAGTTTCCTGGGAGGGGACTTTAGTTTGCAATGTGGTCCATAGAAACTCCAGACAAAAAGGAAATGACAGAAAGGGGTCCCTAAGGAAAATAAACCCTGTGTTATGACTAATGTTAACATTTCCCAAGGGTTTATGGAAAACGTTAAACTGGAAAAGACAAACACAGTTCTTATAATTCCTATGATTAAATTTGTACAAATCAAGTTATTAAAAATTTATATATAAGATCAGTTTTTGAACTGATTTAAAAATCAAATCATTACTCTTTTCTTTCATTGAACTCGAATCAAATTTTAAAGGTGACTAATAAGACGAATTAGATAAAGTTGACACCCGGTTAGAGACTGAATAACTTCAATTGTGATGTGTGCGAGTAAAAGAAAGGTTTGACATGGCAATATTTTGTTATTTTTCTTTTGTCAATTTAAACGTTCACATCTATAATAATAAGATGGTTAAATTTTTGTAAGGCAGGCAAAGTGTGGTAGTATTTCAAGCGTTAGTATTTCAAATGTGCCAAGCCTCCTGCAGACTAATGTGCATAATTTTACATCGCTGAAATATACTTATGCTTATTTTCTTTCATTTCATCTTGTATACTTTGTAACATAAATTTACACATCATTTTGGAAACAATGAGAAGAAAAAGGAAGAAACATTACACTCGGTGAGGTTTTAACATTTAAAAATAGCATTTTTAGTTTATAGTATTTACATTTAAAAATTTTTCAACCTTGGAATATTTATATACTTTTGTTTTTCTTTTAATACAATTCCTTAAAAGGAAACTAGATTTAAATATATTTGTGGGCAACATTTAAAATAGAATTCTAAATGGGAGTTAAATTTTTCTTCTCTTATAATAAAGAACACCGCATTTATCTGCTCGGCTACAGATCTTATTGCCAGAAATGGGTACTCTACACTTTGTGATGTTGAGTAATATTTTTGTATTATAAAACAGAGATTTGAACTAATTTATCAGCTTATCACATACCTGGGATCCTGGGCTAGTTCATGCTTCTGTTATTCAAATGTTTCTTTCTTTCTTCTGTTAACAACAGAGCCTGTGCCATATATCAGTTATACGAACATTCTGTAGATTCAACTTTTTCCTCCTCTATTTTTGTAGGTAGTTGTGATAGTTAGTGTTGATTTTCCAATTGACAGACTTGAGAGAGGCACTTGTGGGTATGTCTGCATTAGTCATGGATGTATGACCCTGGGGACTATATCTGGTCTCTGGCCTCTTCTTCTCTGAAATTCTTCCCTTTCTACTTTCCAGCCACAGTGAAGTGAGCAGCTCCCTAAGGTC
This sequence comes from Hystrix cristata, assembly GCA_004026905.1. NCBI lineage: Eukaryota > Metazoa > Chordata > Mammalia > Rodentia > Hystricidae > Hystrix > Hystrix cristata. The sequence continues at coordinate 41,634 of PVJO010006494.1, forward strand.
CTTTTGTTGTGATGTTCTCCCTGACCTCAGACCCATAGCAATGGGACCAGCTGACCATGGCCTGAAACCACAGACTTGCTGAGGCAAAATAAACCATTGCTCATTAAGCTGAAGGTGTCAGGTATTTTGTACCAGTAACAAGAAACTGACCATTACAATCATAAAGTATATATTTTTGCTAATAATGGAGGAAGACTACACAGGCATCTACTGCTGAAGCATGAATTCAGTGTATACTTGAGGCTTGGTGTGTTGCAAAATACCTCTTTGAGAATTGTCCAGTACTCTGTAATTCCTTTATCCTAATACTTTGACTCTTTTAAGTAATTTTGGTCATATGATATGCTCAACTGAAAGAAACAATTCCATAACTTTCAAATAACTGCTACTGAGTGGGAATGGTTGATTTTTCATAGTCCCTAAATCCATCTATATAGAAATGTTTCATCCTTCTGTAGTTAGTCTTATAACCTGGGACAGATTTCTTAGTCACTCTGATTTTCAGTTTCTTCATCTTTAACATGGAGAAAATAAGAATTTTATAATGAAACTATTAGATTCTATTCATAAGATACTAAGCTGGCATATGGATAATAGTCAATAAGCAGTATTTTTAAAATGAAATAATTAGTAATATATTTTTACATTGCATTCATAATATCAGTCTCTGTGCAAAATGCAGACTATTTTCTTAGGAAAATTATGACAAGTAGAAGTTCTTTTTTTTTTTTTTTTTTTGACAAGTAGGAGTTCTGAACATAGGCTTGGTTAGCTTGAGAACTTCCCCCCCTAAAAATGTACGTAATAAAATTTGCCCATATTAATGCCATGGTGGACAGTACAGTGGTAGATAGGGCTTATTTACTAAGTTTTTGTTAAAAGCTGGGTGTCACTATTAGGAAAAGTTCTTTCTGACTTTGTAAATGTCATTGAATTGATTAATATGAGGTTGAAAATATTCCATTTATCTATTGACTGTTTATGCTTTTTAATTTTTGAAGTAACTATTCATGCCTTTTGCCTAATTTTGTAATTGAATGTATTTCATCTTGATTTGTGTCACAATTCGTATTAATTACAAGTCATACACGATGAAAAAAATTTTCCAAAATGTCATTTGCTAGTCATTGTTGTTCTCCTATAGAAATTTTAAATCATTGTCACATTCATTTTTCTTTTAAAATTTTACTTTGCTTTTTATGACTATGTCTCCTTCAGGAAAAAAAGAGTACATAGTATCTGGTGCCTTCAGACTTTCCATTTAAATATTTATCCTCTTGTACGGTAGATTAAATAAGGGTCCCAGAAAATTTCTAGATCCTAATCCATGGAACTTATGAATATTACTTTGTACAGAGAACTATTATTGGCTGTAATTAAGGATTTTGAGATGGAGCGATTATCCTGGATTATCTGGATGTCTCTAACTGTGATGACAAGTTATTTCTGGAAAGGGATGTAGGGAGAGACCACCACACAATGTGAGGCACAGTTCAGAGAGGTTTGAAGACTCAGTGCCAATGACCCTGAAGATGAAGGAAGAGGCTGAATGTAATGGATGCAAGAAATGTAACTTAAGAAACAGGCAAATGCAAGGAAATAAATCTCTCCTTGCAGCATCTAGAGGAAACTTGGCTCTACAAACACCTGTTTTTGCTTAGTGAAATTAATTTTTCTTTCTGACATACAGAAGATGTACAGAATTCTGAGAGAATAAATGCATGCTGTTTCAGGCCACTGAGTTTATGGTAATTTATTATAGCAGTTATGGAAACCTAGTATTTATAAATAAATGTTGATAGTAGATATAATGCAGGGACATAATTTTATTTTATCTTTCAAATAGCCAAATCACTGAACACTGTTCTGTACTCCAGAAGTTTCCAACATGTCCGAAACACAATCTTTCCCATTTGTTTTACTAAATTCCTAAAAATAATTCATCTTTTGTATCAGTGTTCTCTTTTATTGTGATTTCTATATACTCTGGATGTGGAATGTATTTATTTGACTATTTTAGTCTTATAAATTTTAACATCTGTAAGAAAGCATCTCTTCCCTCTGACTTTCCTTCCACCATCCAATACTCCTTTAAATGCTTTCATTAGACTCAAATGTTAGTACTACTTCTAGATCAATATTCGAATAAATTTGCCCTTTGGAAGAAACCAATACAGTTATGTATTTTTCCTACTATTTCAGTTTCTGCTTTATCATTTGCAGTTTTTAAAGAATTCTTTTGTAATTTTTCACTATATATATACATATATGCATGAAGATTTATTTTTATCTTCTACCAGTTAATAAAATATTTAAATCTATAAATTTATGGCTCAGTACAGCTATGATTTACTAAAGTTTTTATCAATTTGATTTTCTTCTCATTAATTTTAAATAGTTTGATATTACTGTTTGGATTTTTTCTTTGCTTCTTTTAAAATTATTTCATACATTTACATGCAGTTTGATTTTTACTCTTCAGTTTTCACTATTAACATACTCTTGCTTATCCAATATATTAACAAATATAGTTTCTATAATTGTTACTTTTAAATATACTAATTTTAAATACTCTATTATAAGCATTATGTATATTTTTATACAAAGAATATGTTCTTTGTAATCAATTTGTATCTTAAGCAAAATACACTAAATATATTATTCACATTCACCATATCCTTCTTTTATTTTTATTATTCCTGTTAAAACCAGGAGGAAAAGCTTAAATTCTTTTTTTTTTTTTTTTTTTTTTTTTTTGGTGCTGGGAATCGAACTCAGGCCCTTGTGCTTGCAAGGCAAGCACTCTAACCACTGGAGCTAAATCCCCAGCTGAAAAGCTTAAATTCTTAATGTTTTTGGTTAGCTTGTTTTTGTAGCTTTTAAAATACATGCTAATTAGATGTTATATTAGTTCATGGGTAATCATCATTACTTTTGATATTTTATGGTTCCAACTATTACAAAGCTGATTAATTTAATTTTAAAAATTTGATCACTTGCCTTTTGTGCAATTAATACACACCTGCTTTTCATATGTTTGGTTTCTTAAATAGCTGCTCGCTCCCTTTTTCGAACCACTTTTCTTTTAGCGTTTTCTCTTTACTTTATTCTCTACTTTGTACCTTGTACTTACATGAAAGAATAATTTCAACAGACAAATAACGAGAACAACACATTTAATGTATAAAGTCAGTGCTTAAAAAAGAAAATGAAGGAGGAGTAGTAAGAGTAGGGGAGGTGGAGAAGAGAATAAGGAAATATTCAGGTAGAAATGGGTGGTTTAAAATTCTCTGCGGCTTTATTATTCATGTATATTAATTTCTGCCCTTGTCTACATTATTTAATTTCTATTCACAGGTTTAGACTTACGATGTTTTTCTCTCTCTGTTTTTCTTTCTTGAGTTGAAAAGTTATTTGTATTTTCTTATTACACAATAAGTATCTTCAAAGATGCAAAATTCTGATCACGTATATGGACAGAGCATGCAGGAAACTGAAGGGGAGAGAGAGTGTTGACATAATGGAAGGAAACTCCTCTGAATATGAGAGGAAATGGGCTCATATGGGTCAGCTTTGAGTGAAGGTTAGGATTAGTCAGGAAGAACTGGGAGGGAATGGGTGAGTATTCAGAGCATTTGGATGTTGACAGAACTTGGGCGGGGGGATTCATGTTAAATGGTCTCAGACAAAGGAGGCTGATCATTAGAGAATTATGGGAGTAAAGAATATTCTTTCTGACATTTGTGAAAATTTGAAAACCATTTAATTAGAAGTTTGGAGAAGCTAATAGGCCTTAACTTGCAAAAAGTAGAACTGCTCCACAGAAATGAGGAGCTCAGTTTGTAGTGGAATAAAGTAATCCTAATTTATATAGTTCCTCAGAACTATTTGGCTTTCTGGAAATAGGAAGAAATTGGGTGATTAGATTTATTTAAAAATTAATGTTAAATTGGAGGTTATTCTAAAACTATGCCATATTAGGAAGCTTTCCATCACTATAGCAAATATTTCAGATGTACTGACCTACAAAAAAGAAAGGTCTATTTGGCCCAGTTTGGGGGTTCTGGTCATGTCCGGTTGGTTCCTTGCTTAGGGTCTTGGTGGCACCACATGTGGGCATGCATGGCAGACCACAGCTTTTCACCTTAGAGGGGGAAACAAAAAGCTGTGAAGAGGAAGAGACTGAGCTTTCACAATTCCTCTCAAGGAAGTTCTCTCAACGATCTAAAGCCTCCCAACAGGCCTCCTTTTAATGTTTACCACTTCTCAAAAGCACCATGCTAGGAATCAAGCCTTCCACACATGGGTCTTTGGGGGACTTTCCAAATCCAAACAGTAACCAATGTTTAAAATAAATGTTAGAGTTATTTTGGGTAAGCGTGGTGGAGACTGAGAAAATGTGACCAGGTACCTAAATTTATTCAACTTATTCAAATGTATGTAGACAAACCAAAAGAGAAAACATACAAAATTTGACAAAGATATGCATCAGTAAGTGGAAAAAGACAATGATCAATATATTTCATGTATTAAACACATACATTTAAGAAGGAAATAATTTTTTTCTGTAAATTTGGAAAATTCTGAAGTTAAACAAATAAGAAAAATTCACCCACAAATATAGTCCATCTTTGAATGGGAATGTTAGGATGCAAGCAAGTATCACTGTAGATTTAACTCTCCTTTCAGTAAGATGATAGATGCACCATAAAGGTACAGCAAACCAAAGCAGGTGATCATCTATATTCATGTATTGTGCCATACCCCAACGAGTAATCTAAAAAGTATATTCTGATATACAGTTAATTTACATATTGGCACTTTTTTTTTTAACTAGCATGTATAGTACTGAAATATATAGTGGATGTAGGAATCCATAAATTAAAGTAACTTGTGCTTTATATCATATTTTTGCTATTTTTAAATTAAAGTAGAAGGCTGCAAGTTTAGCCCATTGTAGCACCTTAGCAAAACTCTGTCTCAAAATAAAAAATAGAAATTGTTGGGAATGTAACATAGTACAAAGCCCCTAGGTTCCAAACCCCAGACTGTACAAAAAATGGAAGCAAAAATCTTTAAAAATATGATCTGGTTCCAAATCTAAATGATAAACTTTGACTAAAGCCTGCCTACACTGATGATTCATATATTTGACACCTTCTTAGCACTTATGAATATGTGTTTTATAATGCTCATTTTTTTTTATAATGCTCATTTTTACTCGCTCACACATTGTTCTTGACTTTTCATTTGATTTTCTTGCATGCAGAATCTCCCACAATGGTTTAGTGTTTGATTATGCCATTATTTTGTTTTTAAGTAATTACTGGTATCCTTTTACCTAGGGCACAAAATCCAAACTCTCAGGCAAGGCATTCACAATCTGACATTATCCATTCCCATTTATCCCAAACACCTCATCAGCCTGATTCTCCATGCCTGAATTGCCCACCCCATGCTTTCTCTTCTCGAGCAATACTGAGTTATGTACTATTTGTGTAATGTCAAACTCTTGTACACACCGTTTTCTCTGAAAAACACCACTCTCCCTCTACTTCAACTGAAAAATCTTTCAGTCAGTCTTTAAGATCTCCTTAGCTCAAATGTTAACCCTTCTGAATCTGCCCATCTCTGAACAAAATGACTTGGCTTCTCTGCAGCTCTGCACAGTCTTGAATGTGGCTCAATTAGAGCAAGGCCTCATGGTGTGGTATGGAGCCTGCTATCTCATTTCACCCACCATTAACCCAACATCTATTGTACATCTGTCTCTGACCTAGGTCGGGGGAGTTGGAGCAGGACATAATACTTGTCTCAGTTCATAGTTCTCTCCCTTGACCCTGAACTTTTGCTACAGAGCTTGTGCTCCAGAAAATGTGGCCTGCTTACCAGCCACGTTGATCTTTCCTATGTTGCTTATTCCCCTCAACCCAATTTCCTCTCCCTGGGATGCTTGCCTCCCTATATTCACTTCTTAGGCACTGTAGTAATTAGTAGTTTACAAGGGAATGGATTCAATACAGGACACATAAATTTATAGGATTATCTTATAATATTCATCCAAAAAGTCAAATACAGCAGAGTGCAAGAAATTTGCCTGTGAGCTAGAGACCTGAAGAATTCAACTGAAGGCCTGGATCCCATGGCACTGTTCCCCATGACTCCAGCCGGAGGCCCGGAGCACGGCAATGTCTCATGCAAGTTTGTATCAGAGATCTGCACTAGAAAGGCCCAAGGGCCAGTGATAGAGGCTAGAAAGACTGCACGGATAGGGTAAAGGTTCTGGGCCAGAAGGCTGAGGGATCTGCACTGGCTCCAGGAAGCAACAATACTCAAGACAAAGACGAAGACCAGAGCTCCTCCAAAGAGAATGGCAGCTATCCCCAGGGACAGTGGGGACGCAAACTGAGTAAGTATCAGGAAAACCAGCCTCAACAAAGTTTCTCCGGGGAAGTCAGCAGCATGCAATCTTCCCCTTCCATTCTCCTTTTATGGGGTCTTCCAGCAACAGTCCTCAGGTAGGTCTTCTATGCCCACAACCACACTAACTAAATTCAGCTGGGCATCCTCACTCATGCTGACCATCAGTTAATCCACCACAGGCACCAATCAAATTCTCCTCCTACTTAGAATGTGTCTTAGTCTCTACTCTGATATTAATACCAAACATCAATCTGATAGTTTATATACAGAGTTACCTAGCATGGAACACATAGCAGATCACCACAGACATTTATTTAATTTAACTCAGTAGAATGATTTAACTCATAGTAAGAAGCACCATTTTTACCTAAGCATCACTTATTCATAGTGATTCATATGAGCATCTGTTCATAGGAAGTAGCAGAATGTTCTTTCTTTAGAAAGGTACTGTGTCTGATTTTTTCTCTTTTCTTTTTTGAAAAAAACTTTTACATGAAAACCAAGGCAACTTAGGCTTTGTGTCCTAAGATTAAAATATGTATTTCTATGATAATTTACTTTTTCTACAAGTAATTGTTCCTTGAGTAACTGTCTGACTTTATCAATTTATCTCCTCTAGTTTAAGCTGAATTTTAATTTTTTAAACCTACTAATGCCACTATTTTATTGCCGATATTATCCTTTATCCATCCACGGATGATGTTTCTTAGAAGATGACTTTGGTTTTCTTTAATAAAAATGAATTTAGAAGCAAATTGGCAAATGCATATGTTTTACTTTCAGTAATAAACTTGGCATTACCTCATGGGGCTGGCAGTTCCCACTGTGCTTGCCTTGTCATCCACCATTATGTGGTCTAGTTGTACAGCCAACACCTGTGACCACACAAAAGACCATACATAGCAGCTGCAGGACTCAGATGTCCACGCTGAAATAAATTTCTAAAGCTCTGAAATATTTGGACCTGTGACTGCCTCTATTTTTTGAGCCCTTAACTGTTAGGATTGTCTGGTGCTGCAGTGTTATTTATTAATTGTCTCTGGTCTGCTTACTCTCCTATTTCCTTTGGCTGTCTATGATTAAATTAAAGGTGGCAGTCCTCCTTGGCATAATAATGTAGTGGTTGACAGCACAGATTTCCAGGCCAAACTGCTGGCATTTGAATCCTGGATCTGCTACTTCCTGTGTGATCTTGCATGAGTTACATAACGTCTATGGACTTTACAGTATTCTCATTGGTAAAACTGAAATGATACCACCTGCCTCTTTATAATCCTGTGAAAATCACATGAATTTAGATATGCAAAGCTTTTACCACCATTGTGTACACGGTGAGGATTACATAAGTGCTTCCTATCACTATTAGATTATAAAGTCTTGCAAATGCCCAGATGCCACTGAAAGATTTTTTTCATAATATCCATAAAGCTTCTACCTTATTTATAGATTTTCTTTTCCATTTGTATTTCTGTGGAATATGATTCTTGCTTATCCAAAAAATGTATGAGTTATTAATACATATTAGTTTTATGCCTAATCATGGTGAATTTAGGATAAAATGTTAGTTTTTCCAAATCTTCTTTTAGAATTATTTAAAGAATATAATATACTACAGTTATCAGTGGTTAAGTGCTAAAATATAAAAAAATACATACTAAGGGCAATCAGATATCAGGTACTCCTCAAATTCCACACATATCCTAGAAGCCAGCACACCCGCTCACATTTTCTGGGCCTCAGGGGCGACTGAGAACCTTCCCCTGTAATAACTATTTAGTGAGTGTGCATGCTCAGTCACTTTTTGCATTTATCAATCATTTTTGTCCATATAAAATTTTATTTATCAAATTTCACTCAGCAAATACAAATGAGCAATTTCTTGGTCCTGAGTATAATTCTAGACCCCAAGAAAACAGCAGTGAATAAACAAAATGCCCTGCTGTAATGGAGCTTATATTTAATAAGTGATATATATAGGATGTAATGTGGTGAAATGTGCTAGAGAGGAAAAAATGAAATAGAAAAAGATGATAGAGACTACTGGGAAAGGAACAGAAGTGGTCAGAATAGGTCTCACTGTGAGAAAGAGACTTGAGGAGAGGGAGTAGATGTCACTCCAGCTGTGCTATATTCCGGGTACAGCAGGGAAAATGCACAGAGTAGTATCTGAGGGCGAGGTGCTCTGTACCATTTCAGAATTTTGATTTTACACGGAAGGAAATAGGAGAATCCTGGACAGCTTTGGGAGGAGAGGTGATGTGATCTGCCTGTTGTAGAAAGTTCACTCTGGCTGCTGTGATGAGAAGATAGAGTTTGGAGTAGGAGCAGAAGCTGAGAGATCAGTTAGGAGACTGTGCTAACAATTCAACTTTGCAATGATGGTGCCTCTACCTCTGGTCTACTTTTTAATTAAGTTAGATCCAATCAGAATTTTAGAAGTAAGTGTAAATTCATTTTAAATCTAAAAGTGCTGCTTTTAGATTATGATTCCAAGTTTAATATCCAAAGTCCATATGGATAACAACATAAAATATAAGGCAGCACAAAACAAAAATACTAAATATGACTTAAAAATGAAAACACATGATTTTACTTTACCACATATACATACATCACAGAAACTTCTAAATGCTTGGGATGTCTTTTAGAAATATATATGTCTTTTCTTCATAGGCAGACATAGAAAAATAAATAAACAGTTGGTATTTAGCATAATCTTCATTTATATTCAAAATGGGGGCTTTGACCAGACTTATGATGCTATGGTATCTTAAAGAATGGGAGATACAATTCTTTAAGTGGGAAGTGTTGAGTTCTATTTTTCCAGTCATTGAGAAGAATATTTCACTATTATTTTGAAAATTGAAAACTAAGACTTTGTTAGGTCAAGAATGTAATATATCAGGTACAAGCATTTATGTTTAGGATATTAGGGATTTATAATTTTGTTTCCATGTCATTCATAATCACATCCTTGCACAGATCCTGAAATAAACTTTACAAATATTTGTTGAATTGTTTATATGAATAATTTTTGAAAGATATTTTTGTATTGTACAAATTTGGTTTTAGTAATGAAGACACATATAGAAAAAACTGAAGCATCTTTTTTTAATATAAGATAACTGTATTGATGGAATAAATTTTCCATGAAGATTCTAAGTTAAGATTGGAAAGAGTTTCTAAGGAGACAGTTGATAAATATGTTAGGCTCAGAAGGCCATATAGTCTCTGTTGAAACTACTGAATTTTGTCATAGTTGAGGGGAAATAGAGATGATACCTCAATGAAACTGTGGCTGTATTCCAATAAAACTTTATTTACAAAAACAAGGGCAGTTTCCTATCCTTGTTCTAGAGATTAGGTGTGCAAGTTTCAGAGGTCTAAAGATTTTTGGAAATTAGTACATACTAGTTATTATGTGTGCCCAAGGGCACAGTTTCAGACCTGGTCTTGCCTGTGCACTTCAACATCTTCTGTACCACATTTATTTTCACTTCCCTGTTCATTTTCTCATTACTAATTTTCTTAGCAATATGCTGGCTTCAAGGTTTCTTCAGACTCATTTTGATTTATATGATGTACATGATTCGTTAGTACTTTAATTCTTGCTATTATTGTTGATTCAATTTTACTGTTATTATTTCTTGAATTGTTATTCTATTTTTTTTTAATTTAAATGTCTGTGTAAAGAAGATTAATGCTGAATAGGGATGTTTCTCCATGCTGAATCAGAAAAGCCACGACTATTTCATTATCTGTTCCACTTTGTATCCTGTAATACTCTGGGCTGAGTTTAGCTGCATGATGGCTTTTACTAACTTGGGTTGCTGTTTGAATGTGTTTTTCAAGGTTGTAATGCTTTGCAATTCCTCTTCTTCTCAGGACATTCTTAGGCTTTGTATTGACATACAGGTACACTGGTTGCACGCTTCTGAGTTTGCTGACCCCCTCGGCAGTATAACCATCTGGCCCAATGGAGAGGTCTGGCCTCATTCTGCTAAGTACGTATTTTTGATTGGTTTCTTGGATGTAGTACAGGTAAACCAACCTTGGTTCTATGTTTTTAGACAAAAACTAATAATTGCCAATTGGAGAGCCAGCAACAAAACTATTTTAAAAATAACTTTCAGTAACTTTAATTTTATTAATAAAAAAACCCACAGTATTGGAAACCTGGAATGTTCAGAGGGGATGCCAGTGTGCGCATATCTCATACTTCAAGATAATCAATTAACACTGTGTGGGTAAAATAAAATCACTTGTATTTTTAGAATGCCTTATGTATTTTTTCAACAGAAATTTTTTTGTAACTTCAGTATTAAAAGGAACCTAGAGTGATGATATGGTCCAGAATCCTGATATCAAATAAACTAATGATTATTCTTCCAAATATACTTTTTTCCTACACTGTTACAAAATGAAGTACAAATAGCCAGTAAAGTGCTCAGTGTCTCTGACCATTGGAGAAATGCAAATTAAAACAATACTGAGATTCCACCTTATTCCAGAAAAAATGTCAATATTCCCTCCCACCCCCCCAAACAAAGACAAAAACAAAAACCCATACATAATAACAAATGCTGGTGAGGAATGCAGGGAAAAAGACACCCACTGACAGTGTTGGGGAGTGTAAACTGGTACAACCACTATGCAAAGCTGTATGGAGAGTCCTCAAAAAACTAAAACTAGAAATTCCATGTGACCCAGCTATTCTACTTCTTCTGAAAAAAGTTAAAAACATTTTACAACAGTGATAAATGTATACCTATGTTTATAACAGCTACTCTGTCACAAAGAAGAATAAATTTGATTCATTCGTAGAAAAATGGAAACACCTTGAGATCATAATGTTAAGTTATATATTATGTAACTTCTCTTATATAAGAAACCCAAAGTAAAAATAATTTTAAAAATTAAAGATAGAAAATAAGAAACATATATATGTACATAACACATCTTTTTCTATTATTTCGGTTTCTCATATAAGATGTGATACTTAAACTTGTGTGTCTGATTTATTTCACTCAACATTATGGTCTCAAGTTGCATCAGTTTTCCTACAAATATATCAAGTTTATCCTTCTTTATGGCAGAGTAGTGCTCCTTTGTATATAAATATCACATTTTTTTCTCTATTCATCTGCTGAGGAATGTAATCATTATGTACTGTAAGCATATATGAATAAAACAATAAAAAGTGAAAAAGAAAGAAAATGAGAAACAGGGAGCTAGATCTTTTGCTAGTGGGAGGGGGATCTACAGAGGGAGGAGGAGAAAAAGAAGGGGAACAGGAACAAGAAGAATTAAGATACGTTAAATACATGTACCAACACCCTATGATGAATGCAAACGTGGACTGTAAGCATGTATTAATAAAAATTGAATAAAAAGAATCTAGAGTAAGAGCTAGTACTCAGAAAGTTTAACATACTAACTACAACTGTTCTCTATTTCAACAATGAAGATACTTGCAGTAAAAATAACTCCTTTACTTACAGATTGTTAAAATATTCAATGGTACAATAGGAAACTAGAAGGACTATTTTTAATTCAATAAAAATTCCCCTTGTTTATTTTTTTTCTTTCCTGTTCATTTCTTTAAAACATTATCTGCCTTTCTCTTACTACAGAAATATGAAGGCATCACCTGCTTAATATTGACGGACACAATTCTGAAGTGTGCCATTTTAATTGAACATTCATTTTGGTGATTTAAATCTTGCTTATTCCATATACTATATATGGCTCCTATATAAATAAATGTAGTTGGGGGTGTGTTCTTCCTAATATAAGTTTACTTACAAGAATACTTTTTATACTTAATGGGCCTGTGGACTCTGTGTTTCTATTTACCATTTTTTCTGTATACTTGAAAACTGGAAAACATAATGTTAACAAAATTAAATTCACAAAATGAAGTAACTGAAATGCTTCAAATAATGTACATTTCAGGTAAAAATATATATTAGAATGAATGTAATCCATCAAATTTAATATAAAACTATCAGAAAAGCATGATCTGTAGTATAAATAAGTGGCAAAATTTTAATGCTAATTTCATATTTAGTTATTGTCTATTTCTGAGTTGGCCTTTTAAGGTTGTGCTTAAAGTCTTTTAAAATACTTAGAAATAGAAGAGCTTTTTAAATGAACCATGGATTAAATCTTCTCTAAGTGAGAATTGATAGAAATGTACCTTTTACATATCTTATTCTAAAATTCATATGAAAAGTGCTAACTGGTTACCATGGAAGTGGGAGAGAAAGCAATGTGCACTCACATAAAATACTCCACGTCATGGAATCCCTTCTGGCAAGATGTGGATATATCATTTGGCAAACATGAGAAGGGCCTAGAGAGCAAGAGCCCGCACCTTCCAAATTAAAGTGACAGACTCTCATAAAGATGAGCAGTTAAGCTGTTTTCATCATTAGAGAATGCTTGTTTGTTATGATCTTATTCTGACAACTACTGAAATAGAATAAAATCTTTATAATGAACTTTGGAAAATGAATGTAGGCTTTTACATGACAATTTTAACTATCTTTAGATCCTAAAACCTTCATTCTATTACCAGACAGTACTCATTGTCATATAAAAGACAAAAAAAAAAGTTTTTTCGACTGCTGTCATCAGTTCAATAACCTTTTTTATTCTGCATGAATGATGGATTACATTACAGATTTGCTTAGGAATTTTCAAATGCAGCTTAAAAACTCAGTGGCACAGGTACATCACATAACCCTACTGAAATCTTAGGGAACACTGTAATCACCACAACTGCCAGCCTTTACTTCTAGCTCCCTGTGAATTCCATGTGCCACAAATTTTAATCAAAACAGACTAGGAAACCTGCAAAACTCCAAGAACTTTTCCACCTTCATGCTTTGATCTGTGGTATCTGGCCTGTTCTCCCCTGTCACTTCCCTTTTCCCAGAAAAATTGATTTCTTTAGACTTTTTTTTTTGTTGTTGTTGTTCTACATAGTACTAAGGTCATCTATTACTTTAGACCTGATGTTTATACATGTCCTTATTTATGCTGCATTTGTACTCCTAACACAAATAACACAAATTAACACGGTCCCTAAACCCAATTCAACCCATCTTTTCACTACATTTACCTCAAATACTCTTTACACCATTTCATTTGTGAGTCTGCAGTTTGTTGGGATGCAGTAAACAGTTGAGATATACTGTAAATGTAAATGCTTAAAACATTTGTGGCAGGTACATATTCCACAATAAATGAGTACAATATATGGTAGAGATTTGACTAATAATATTGTGATAGACCAGAAGAATATTCTAATTATTGACTAGAAACAATATTACTTAGAAAATAATTGTCTAAAACATTATTAGCTTGATTATAAACAAGTTTATCAATGTATAAGGTTTAATTTTTTATTAGAAAGAGGCACGAGGGAATTTTTTTATTGCAATGAAAATATTCCATGTGCTTTTTATGCTGGTGTTTACAATACTTTATGTCTCTGTTAACATTTGCAGAACTGTACATTAAAACTTTACTGCACTGTACCCCACTATAAGTCATAAAAAGAGTAGCACAAGAAACTTTTCAGAGTAAAACACAGAAAAACATCTTCATGATAACAGAGTTATAGTTCTTTTAAACAGCGCATAAAAATCATAGGAAATAAGCACAAAGTTCAATGATACTGAGATTAATAATTCTTGTTCATTCATAGACATTATTAAGAGATTAAAAAAACATCCCCCATGATGGTGGAGGATATTTGCAATTCACATATCTACGAAAGACATATCCAGAATATATAAAGAACTTACAAGTTCAATAAGGAAAGAATAACTCCTTAGAAAAATGGACAAAAATTTTCACAAAAATGATTTTCAAATGGCCAAAGAATGATTTTTCAAATGGCCAATTAATGGAGTTGATTGACTTCTTTGATCATCAAATAATGCAAATTTTACTCAGAATGTCACACAGCTACATACCTCCCATAATAGCTAAAATGAAAAAAAAAACTGATAATCTTTTACGCTTGTGGGAACATGACTAACACAACAAAAGACATGTAAAAAATTATCAGAACAGTTCTCTTCATAACAGCCCCAAACTGAAAAATACTATCAGTAAATGAATAAAATATGTTAGAGTCACACAATGGAGTGCTATACCAAGTAAGAATGCAAGAACTACAATTAAGTCAGCACCTTTATGCTTGGCTTTTACAAGTATATAAAATTTAAAAATACAGGCCCACAAGGTTATATACTTTCTGATTCTATTTATATACATTTCCAAAGCAGTAAAGCTATCACTAAACGTCCAATTATTGATAACACAATGGAAGTTGGTAGCTGCAAGAATGCACAAACGGGAATTTGGGGAATCCACAGTCTGTTACATAGACAATAAAAAGCGGTAAAAGACTCTGGGTTTTATGATGAGAGAAAACAGTATAAACAGCTATGCAGAGGGCATAAGAAATGAACTATGGGAGGGGGTTGGGCAATGAATGTGGTGCAGAAGGACTAATACAAGAAAACTAGGAGTTAGTCAATGATGATACCAAGTATTATGAGAGGCGTGTACTGTTCTTTGACAATCTCTTAAACTTTCTTTTGTGTTCTCTCACCAAAGACAACCAAATACCCTCAGAGAGACCACGTATCATGAGAACATCACACACTGTATCATTTGCTAAAATCATCCTTTCTTTCCTTCTCTCACTATTTTTCTATGGCTTCGCAGGTTCCAAGATGGCTGAGACAATTAAATTTTGGTATCTGGTACCTACCATACTGCAGCTAAGCAGAGATCGCACAGACTTCTATGCAGGGTGAACACTGAAGTTCATGGTCACATTCCTGTATATGTCCACTGTTCCTGTATCACCAATCTCTTGGCTCAACATAAAGAATGACTTCTAGCATCGTGGGAATATCTCTAACCCTATCTAGCAAAGTGCTATGAGAATACATCACCAGGACTGTTCAGGGAGTTTGGTATATAAATGGTTGGCTCAGTCTTTCTCACTGTCTCTTTTTGTGATGGAGTTTCTTACTGCTCAGACTATATGTAAACAACACAAGATGTTTCAGAAGCAGTCCTTATAGGAAGGAAGGCCTAGGTGCCTTGCTGATTATGAAGATGATACAGAGGAGAAAAAACAGTGATTCTTGAATTCTCCCTGGAAAAGTCCGTTAGCCATGTATCTTGTCTACTTTCTGGTACAGATATTAGCATGTGTGATCTTTTTGGTCATCCCTTTTCCTTATCAGCGACCACTGTTACAAAACACATTTGTTGCAGTAACGACTTGGGTGGACGGCCGTATTCATGTGTGTTAACTGGGACACAGAAGAAGATTATATCCACCTACTTCTGAGTACCCTCTGAGTGGTAGCTCCGATTTTCTGCATTGTACTCTTCTTGTACACCATTAACAGCTGTGTATTCTCATAAGCGTAACTCTGAGCAAGAGACCCAGGCTCTATAAAATCCTGACGATCATCACTGAGAACATGTGGAATAGATGTAAAACTGGCCCAGACTGATCTCATGTTGAAGCAATATATACTTCACTCTTATACACTGTTCCCTGATGTTCTTGTCTTGGAAAAACAAAAATGGGAAACGTGACAAAACAACTTTCTTCTTATATATCACTCTTCTTATATATCACTTTATTTCAGATTTGGAGGTTTTAGCCCTTGGTTGGTTCTCTAGCTCTGAGAGCTGTATCAAGGTGGTACCTCAGGGAAACACGTGCAAAAGGAAGTTTCCCATCCCATGAGAGCCTGGGATTGAAAAGCAGGTTGAAATAGTAAGACTTCCCAAGGAGGTATGAGTAAGATATAGCTTGGGAAAGTGCATGGATGCTCACACAAGTGGGTAATACTCCATTTAGCCATATAATGAGGAAGTCACTTCTAAAACATTAGTGAATTTCCAATTTAAAACAAATTAACTCTAAGCAACATAATATTTAATGATTATAATCTTTTGTATGAAAATCTGTACACACATTGAAAACCACTGCCAACAAATTTGTATGGATTGTGAGCTATGGATGGTTTTTATATTTTTAAGTGTTTGGAGAGGGGTGCAAAAGAAAAACAGCATTTCGATAAACATGAAAATATTTAAAATTCAAATTTCAGTGTCCATAGGTTTTTATTGGAACACAGTCATACTTACTCATTTACATTATTGTCAACAGCTGTTTTTTCACTACAACGTTAGAGTTGAGTGTTTGTGACAGAAATCATATAGTCTACAAAGACAAAAATATTCTACTATCTGGCTCCTTACAGAAAAGGTTTGTTTCCTTACTAAGTAAGATGTAATAAACATAACATAAATTTCTTGGAAAGTGGTATAACGTAGTGGTTAAAGTCAAGAGTTACTTGAATGACAAATACAGTGTCCTAGTTTTGTTATTGACTGCTATGTGACTTGGGGCAAATTAATTAAATTGAGTCTTAATTATCTTAGGAATAAAGGAAGATACTTCTATTTACCTTTAGGGCTTTGGAAAAATTAAATATGTAACACACATAATAAAATACTTAGTGTATAATGATAGTGTGTTGAGAAAAAAGATAGGTCTAAAATACAAATATGAAAGTTTAAGGTGAAAAGATGGCAAAGGATTCATTTGCAAATATGAAACAAAAGAAGCTTTGTTAATATTGAAAAAGAATAGACTTCAGGAAAAAATGCATTAAAAGGAGAGAGGAATGTATTACGTAGTCTACAAATGGGCCAATTTACCAGGAAGTTTTTTACAAAAATTTTTAATTTTTTAAAAATTAAAACGTCACAAACAAAGGAAAAATTTGTAGAACTCCATTAATAAATTGACAAAACTATGACAATGTTGAAGATTTCCATGTACCTTTCTCAATCTGGTCAAATCACCAGAAATTTAGTAAAGGTGCAGGAGATTTGATGTATAACATTTACACAAAGAACCTTATAGCTAAAATTAAGGAACAGACATTCTTCTTAGCCCTCCCCATGAAATATTAGTAAACTTGACCATATACTGAAACATTAAGGAATTCCCAAAATGTTTAAAAGAATTAATATCATAACACATTTTCTGGCCAGAATCCATTGGTCAGTTCATACCAATGCATTTTATGTATCTCAACAAATATGACATAAAAAGAGAAAAAGCCTTGATAGCCTTAAAATCTTGAAAGAAGAGGAAGTATTAGTTAACAAGCTCTTACAGACTTCATGCCCAACTGCTTTAAGCTTTGTTCTACTAAACTTTTGAGGAATAGGTATTTTAAATATTCTACAAGTTAATGCAGAAAACTAAAACTTACGTTGTACTCTGTAATATATTTACAAGGCTGTTCTATTCTGCATTTAAAAGGCCAATATAACCTTGCCACCAAATCATCAACTATGTTATGATAAATAAAAATTATAAGAAACTATGGAATAACATTCCAAGAAAAAAAAAGGTTGGCTGAACGTTTACCCTGAAAATTTCATTCAAGAGATTTGAGGATAGTACCACAACTAAGAAAAAGCTCGTTGATGTAGGAGAGTGAAGAAGGTCTGAGCAAAGGCAGCCTTGATTAGAGTGGAAAAAGAGAGGATGAATTGAGGATATTTTTAGGTGATATATATTTGGCAGGACTGATGATTGTTTGGATGTGATTGCATGAGGGATAAAAAAATAGTACAAAAGCCTCCTGTATTTCCGGCATGTGAGGTACACTGCCACTCCCTACTATAGAGGATAGAGAACATACCAAAAGCAGCGAGTTTAATAATAAAAGCAGGTTGCCCTTTGGAATGTTGAGTTTTGAGACAAATGGAACAGCAATAGTAACTATAAATTGTAAATGTGTATTTCAAAGTCACTGTTACCCAAGTGGTCCTGAGATCCTACTATTCATTCATTTATATTGATCAGGCATGACTATGTACAGGGGTGCTAGTCTTGTTCCAAAAATTCCATGAGTAAGATAGAAACCCTGCTATTAGAAACCTTAAAGAGACATATGGGGAAAGCGTAGAATTAAAAAAAGCAGTGTTCGATACAGAACATACGGATGCTGTAGGAGCACACAGCAGGGAGTTTTACTCATTTGAGGGTAAGTATGTGGGAAAAGACTTCTTGAGGGAAGTTATACTCAAATCTGAGAATAAGTAGGAGTTATCCAAGGAAACAAGGTTTGCAAAAATGGCTGAGACTGAAGGAATGACATTTGCAGAGCTATCAAAGGAAGATGAAGAACCAAGTGAACACAAAATCTTTTAAAAGGTCATTTCTGCTGGGGTTTGTTTCAGCAGAAGTGGGTGGTCCATACAGTGACAGTGGAGAAACAATCAGGAGACAGATTCTTGAGCTTCTTTTCAGAAATTTGGGCTTTACATGAAGGCTAATGAAAAGTCATGAAATGATTCTTATTGGAATGTGACTATGTATTTTGTATTTAAGAATTTTATAAAGGAGGAAAAGGGGGTGAAGACAGAACTCAGGGAATGACAGAATTACAGAAGCACTAAGAGGAAGGGCAGTCTGTAAAAGAAAAGGAGAATAAGCAAAGAAAACTTATGGTTATTTGTTTGTTTACCATTTCAACATTTATAATCAATCATGTCCATGTTTTTGAAGACCCAAGTACTGTCACATAAAATCTTAACGAAAAACCTTTGGTTCATAATAAAAATATTAAAACAATAAATATTTTTGGAATTCAAGGATAGGTTATTATGGTATTAGTACACTACTACTACTAATAATAAAAAGAATAGTAGTTATAACATCTAATGTTCACTATATTTGAGGAATTTTTTATAAGTAAGTCATATACAAATCATAGTGACTGAGTAGATTTTATTTTTAGTACTATTTTTTCAAGCCAGAAAAATGAAATCTAGTAATGTTAGGGAATGTAGCAAAGGTCAAAAATGTAAAAATGATAAAGATGATATTAAATACAGGCACTTAACACTGTGATCTCACAGTTATTCTATACTGACAGAATGTAGACCACACAACTAAAAATTTCTATTTGCACATGCAAAAGATTAACAGGTATGTCACATCTTCTATTGTAGGGAATTTATATAGTAAATCTAAGAACTATTTTCAACAAATAGTAGTTTACTGCTTCCCATAATCCTGATATCTACCTGTGATAACACCATGAATGATTTATAAAGCATGTTGTTGAGTAAACCTTTCTAATGACTGTATTTCAATCTTAATTGTGAAAATCATTTGTACATGTTTATTTTTATAATATAAGAAAAATTTATTGAGGCAATATAAGATATCTTGAGGTAAAGTTTTCAACCAGAGCTCTAGAGGGTCTAAAGGGGGCTCTTTTTTCCACAGATCTTCAGGTAAGAAACATTTTTAAAATAAAACTCATCAGGAAATCATGAATCATTTGTCAGCAATGATTCATGTGACAAATCATGTGGAAAATTACGGGTGACTGAAAATATGGAACTGGTAGAAAGTCCATGCAGCTTTGTTTTTATCAGATAAGAAAATTGTTAAAACATTAGATCCATGTTTTATCAACCTAAGGATTGTTAAGAAACAGATTTCCTGTCCTTAGAAATCAGACACAGTTGAATAACTCAACTGACAAGTTCACTGTCTGCTCAGGGCTCTAGCAAGGGAAAAAATCATTTATACAAATTTAATATTTAAAAAACATCAAAATAATTAACAGGGGAAAAATCAGAAGTCTGTTAGCTTTCTATGTATGTATTTGTTAATTAGCTTGCTGGAATTTGGAATATTGATGGGTTAAGGCACAGTCATCTTTCTGGTGAGTAGGAGCTTTAAAGGCCTTGGCCAGATTTTCTCTTATCTCTTAGCAGTGACTGAGTACTGACAGTGGGAGGGGACAGCCACTCTGGTGATGTCAGTCAGCAATGTGTTCCCAGTGCCCAAGAACTGTAATGACAACTAAACTGACCCAGCACCAACATTCATAGAGGATTGCATATTTATTTTCCCTACCACCCCGTTTAGGCCTCTTCAACCCTTTTAACAAACCTCTGCAAGGCTGCCTGTACCACTAAACTACCTGTAAGCATCTCTACTTCATTTCCAGAATTTCTCCATTTTATCAACCCACAGCTTATTTTGCTGCTACCTGCTCTGCTTTCTGCTTCCATTTACTGTCCTTGTTTCAGCTTCTCACCATTATTCTTTGCTCAATTCCCTTGTTCGGCAGTCCTTGTTAGATTTCAGCACTCCTTCATGTAGACTCCCAGCAGCACCTGCCCCGAATCCTTCACTGTATAAACAGGGACAGTAAGACGTGCCACATCCACATGCAGCTCACTTTCCTCTTGCCTCTTCCCGATAGGGAAAAGGGATTGGACACATAACTCTCTTTAGAAAGATATTATGGCTTCGATCAAGCATATCCCCCAAAGGTCTCATGGACAGAGCTTTTGGAAGGTGCCTGAATCATGGGGAAAATGTAGCTGGCTTGCTGTTACAATAGGGGGAGGGGTCTAGTTGGAAGAGGCTGATAACTGGGGTCAGGACATGGAAGGGTTTATAGCCCTCTCCCTTCTCTCTCTGCTTCCTCACCTCCACAACACGAGCAGCTTTCTTCTGCTGTGCCCCTCTGCCATGCTGTGTTCTGCCTTGGAGCCAGCTGACCATCTGCCAGAATAAACCTCTCTTCCTTTAAGCTGCAAGGTGGTTGGGCATTGTTTCTCAGTGACACAGAAAGTAACTAAGACACAGCCATCTACTGGTGTGTCTTTACTCCATCCACTGCCCCCCCCCCCAGTCCATTTTTCCTCTTCCTATCCCAAAGTAGTAACAGCCTGTGGAATCTGGGTTGATGAGGGTGGGGTATAAATCCTAAATGATCCAAAGGAGATGCTATGAAGGGGGCTGGGGCTGCCCTGCTTGTTTCCAGTTACTATTTCTCCCTCAGTTACATGTGAGAATCTCCATAGAAAGCTTCATTTTTAAAACACCCTTATTTTTCTTTGCTCTCCCACTGGCCTGGTTCTGCAGAAAGGCAGTGATATAGTTTTTGAAGATGTAGTTAATGTTGCCTTCCTCCTGGGGGAATGGATTATCCTCGTACTTGGTAACTGGCAAAAAGTAAATATTTGACTAGTTAGTTCGGCCATAAATGTAATGCAATCTGTAAGTAAATATATCTGGATGAGTTAGGAAAAAATACTTTAAATCCTGGTGGGTTTATTATAACACATCTATTGCCTGGCAGTTTTCATGGGAGATTTACAAAAAGGGAACACCTCTTCATCTTGGTGCAGGTTTCAGACACTTTTTTCTGTTTGGAAATAAGTTTTCTTTTTCTGAGTTAAGGAAACAGGATGTTAAACTATCAAATATTCAAGATAATTGTTCATTCCTTTTTGCATTATATCAACTTAGAATCTGATTCTCAATTCTCTTGATTTATATGTTAATTAGATCTTTTTTATTATTGTTTCTAATTTCATTTTTAATAAGAAAATTGGGACAGAAGAATTTTAAATATTACAGACAGCAATGGATATCTGTTGGTAGAGTATTAGCAAGTGTCATAATTAGAACTGGAGACAGAGAGGATGAGAAAAAAATGGTGGCTGTAATCAGCTCCTTAGTCACCTTGCTCCAAGGCCACCTCACAGGTGTACAGTTCCCTCTGATCTATCCCATTCTACTCCTATCTGAAAGGGATATCAAAGAAGGAAGTATCACCAGTAATTTTACTTTGGTCTGAATATTGGATGCCAATATGTTGTATTTCCAGAGTTATCTGCTCTGTCAGCCCTCTATATTATTTATAAATTAGAAATTAGGGTTTTTTTTAAAGAATCTTATTAACCGAGAGATATTTACTATAAGGGAATGTCTCATGTGATTATGGAGGCTTAGAAGTAAACAATCTACTATCTTCAGTCTGGAGATTTAGTAAACCAGCAGGTGGTTCCAGTCAAAATCTAAAGGCCTGAGAACTGAGACAGCCAATGGATAAGTTGCAGCCCATGTCCTAAGGCTGGAGAATTGCAGGACGGATGGTGTAAGTCCCAGTGCTGGTCCCAAAAGGCTGAGAACCAGGAGTGTCAATGTCACAGCTCAAGCACAGACAGCAAAGTCAGATTTCCTTTGCCTTTTTGTTCTGTTTGAGCCCTCAATGGATTGGATGCTGCTGCTTACATTAGTAAAGGTGACCTTTATCTGTGTACCAAATTAATGTTACTTGTTCTGGACACACCCTCACAGACACATGCAGAAATAGTGTCTCAGCCACGCCCAGCTATCTGGGCATCCCTTAGTTTAGTTAGGATGACATATGAAATTAACCACTACAATATCCATATTCAGTAACAGGGAAAGAAGTGTTAAGCTTCTTAGAATACCTGAAATCATGTTGCCTACCCACCCACTATGTTCCTAGGAAAGAAGGGAAAAAGCAAATAAACTGATGATATGAGAACAAAATGGTGAAGAGAACTGGGTTGAAAACCTAAAAAGAAAACAGGAGGGGTCTAGAGTTATTTATACAGAATTATTTATTGTGAATGAGAAAAAATGTCATTTAAAGTTGTTTCGTGAATCTTCCTCTTCATTTATTCTTTTTTTTTTTTTATTATTTGTACCTTGACATTTTGCAAAAAAGGATTTGAAGCAAACTAAAAGTAAAAGCACTTATCCAAGTAAAACCCCAGAGAAGAAGTTAAATAATAAGATCCATCCCCATCACCACATAGACAGTCTGTTCATCTCCTTGTAACCTCTTGCACTGCCTCTCCACCAGGACCACAGCATATACATGTTATGCCACCCAGGACAAAATTGCCTAGATTTCTGAAAGTATGTTATGCAAGGTGTAGAATATATTCTTGTAAAAGCAACACTAGCAAGAAAGAAACAAAATAAACCAAAGGAAAATTTTCTGCTCCATGCTTTGCCAAATATATCTCTCCTAGTAACAACTTGTATAATATTACAATATATGATATTGAATACAAGATATTTAACCATCCCTGAAAAAAACACCACAAGTCTGGAAAGAACTAATGTGTATACAACATTAAGAATTAAGCATTAAAGAAAACCAAAGTTAAGTAAAACAAGATCATTGTCAGCCATGTCAGATGCTATTCAAGAGATCAAAATTGCTGGCCATCCTAACAGTTCTGAAAAATACCATCAACAATCATTAGAATTTTACAACATTAGGATAGTTTCTTCTCATCTCTCTTTCAATCGAAAACTTGCTTTGTTACCCATGATGCTAGGAATGGCCAAAAACACATGATAAACATTTAAGGGTCTGGGCAAATAGACACAGTACAAATATATTCCTTTGAAAAGATGTATTTCAGATGAGAAAATAATCATTTGTTATATTATGAATATTAAATTAATGTCTTTCCCCTCAAGAAAAATGACATCGTCATATCAATTAGAATAAAAAATTTAGGTTTTATCAGAATATTTGATTTTTTCAAAAAATTTCTAAATAAATTTAATTCTAATATTGTTATCTGTCAGCATTTTTCATAACAAGAAAATGGGGGGCTGGGGATTTAGCTCAGTGATTAGTGTGCTTGCCTTGCAAACACAAGGCCCTGAGTTCGATCCCCAGCACCAAAAAAAAAAAAGAAAAGAAAATGGCATTTAATTCAAGTAATATTCCTCTGGGTGAGTTTTGTATGTTGGCTATCACCTATTTGATTTATAAAATATGGCATTATTAATCAAAAATTAATTATAAGCTTTTAGGGCTCTAAGATTTTTGATACATATTGTCAAGGACCTCCCTTGTTTACCTTATTAATTTATTTCATGTTTCTAGTATGCGTATAAGGGATCACTGTTCTATACGATAAATAGTAAAAATGTGATATGAGATATCACTTGAGAATATGATATAATAATTACTGGAGAAGCACTTACACGTTAGGGGAAGAAAGGATATGCACATGTATACACAACACAATGTCCATATGACCACTGAATGATGGTCACAGGATATTTGCTAAATTCTTTTCTTATACAGCAAAATATTAGTCAAGAAAAGATTGTGTAATTTCACGCAAACTGAAACATGTTGTTTTGTATAATGTATTCCCTAGATGCTTCAAATGGTGAACTAACATTAGGAGGTATGAATAGGTTCCCATATTTCCAGGAAGGAATTAGGGTATGCTAGCTCATACAAAATGTACTGCTGATGTTCAATTACTGAGCTTATTTCTTAAAAGAAAATATACCAAGAATGCTAATAGAAGTGATGTATGAACACTATTGGTGTGACATCCTCAATGATATACTCTTTCCATTGAATACCTAAGTTTTAGGATTAAAGAAGAGTTCATTTAATGAGTTTTTATCTCTGAATACAAGAAATTATAATTTGAACCTTGGTGGATTATATACTCAAAATGTTTATTTTGCTTGTTTATTGTTTTTTATGTGGGAAAAGAGAATATTTATTGTACTCACTCATTTTATAAATAGAATTTCTATTTCACGATATTCTTAAAATATTGCCTATTTCAATTTTTATTATAATTTTTTGTCTTCTGATTAATTTTTAAGCCTCAAGGAAAAGGACTGAGTATAAAACTCTTTCCTAATGTCCATTTTGAAATATAGTATTTTGTTATGCTTCTATCACTAAATAAAAAGCACAACTGAAAATATACATATGAGAAGTTCTGAAGAAATGTTCAAGTGGACCAAGTTACATCAGACACTGTACAAAAATTGTGCGGATTTTTATTGTGTGGATTGTCAATAGGGAATATGTTATTTATTCACCTTGACTCTTCAACACAGAGGTCAATTTGTATCATTTATAGTCTGTATAGTCTGATAGGTAAATATAAAATGAAATGTTACTGGCAAGAAGCCTACTACCAAATCTGCATCATTATTGTCATGGCCCTGTGATTACTCATTTAAAGATCTGTACTTAAAGTCAACATCCTGGCTCAATTTGATATTATTTGAAGATATTCTAAAACATTAACTCATTTGCATGTGAAGTAAAACACATATTTAGGTTATGAGTGCACCTGAAGTATCATCACAGAGACTTTTAAAGAAGAAGTTACTTTGAAATTGTGAAACGTACAGTATATGGTATTTGGTTTTCATCTTCATTTTCTGACATATGGCTCCTATAATACTCGGAATCTCTGGAGTGAGAGGAGTGAGTTTGTTTATAGACAAAGATTCCCCTTCCCCCCCTCAAAAAGCCTTCAACATTGGGACTGGGGCTACTGAAAAGATCAAGGCATGATTAGAAGGCTGGAACTTTTACATCTATTCTTCCATCTCTGTGGAGGACAAAGGTCGGAAAGTTGACTATCAGTGGTCAGTTACGTAATCAATCAGACTATGAAATGACATTTCCATAAAATCCTAGAGAACACAGTTTTTAAGACTTCTGGATAGCTGAACATATGGAGCTCCTGGAGAGTCGTGTGCCCTGAAAGGGCATGGAAGTACTTTATGCACCCAGCGCACATTTTCCACTCACTGTTCATCTGTATTCTTTGTAACATCTTTCATAATAAATAAGCGAACATAATACATTGCTTTCTGAGTTCTGTGAGTTGACCTAGCAAACCAATGGAACCCAAGGAGGGGTCATGGAAACTCTGATGCACAGCCATTCATTCAAAAGCACAGGTAAAATAACAGCTTGGCATCTGAAGTAGAGGCTATCTGGCAGGAACTGAGCCTTTAATCAGTGGTATCTGACATTAACATCAGGTATACAGAGGCAGGACTGAATTAAATTAGAGGACACCTAGTGGCATCCGCTGGGGAATTAGCCATAGAATTGTTTGGTTGGTGGGCATGTGGAAAAAGTCCACATATTTGGTGACCCAGTATAATATGTCTGATGTTGTGTGGTAGCAGAAAAGTCATCTCAGCTTGATTTTCCTATCCACATAGTCATCTTAATTTCAATAAAGTTATAGAGCATGATTTCTCACAGCTAATTATATGAATTGCAAGTTTTTTTTTTCTTCAATTAGAAGTTTCTCCCCAGAGTCAGGATAAAATACAAATGATATATACCAACTATTTTCTGATTTTAGCTATAATAAGGATCGATGTATTTTGGCTAAATCACAAAAGTAATAAATACAAGGCCATTTCACATTGAAAGGTAGAGTTTCCCTGCTATAGACAGGAATTTGGACTTACCCCTGTCTGTGTCGTACAGGAAGACAAAACAGTTCCATTCATAGTGGTCCAGCAGACTTAGGAGGGCTCCTCGTAATGAAGGCCTTAGCTGCAGCACAAACTGGCTCTCCCCCTCTGTTGGGAAGCTTGGTGTGATGAGGGAGATGTGTAAGGCGCTGCAGAATGAGGTCAAAGTATGTACTGACCTCTTGTCATAGAGTCCAAAAATGGCAAATACTCCTCTAGAGTACTGGGAACAGACTGAAATGAAAAAGAGAAAAAAGAAACCATTAGCACACTTTAAAATTCTTGACTTGGGAACATTCATTCTGTGAAATTGAAAAAAAAATTCATTACATCACTGAGATGTTACCAATATGAGATAAAACATTAAGTGCACAATTAATGGTACAATCACTTTTAAATTCTTGAGTTTGTACTCGAAGCCATGCATTGACTGAAGTTGATCAAATTAAGAAGACATTTTCAATTAAATGGAAATCTGACTAAAATTAAGTAATATATAGCCTTCCATATAATGTGACAGTCTATGCTAGAGACTTATGTGTGATAAATCTACATTTTTATCTGTTTATTTTTCCCGCCTGCAAAAATATAATATACTTTTGAATTTTTTGAGTATTTACTGAAGAAATATTTAAATTACCCTCTTCATAAGCTATATGCTATCTTCCCTATTCTTCAAGCAGCAGATTTTTATTCAAATTTCTGTATGTGCAATTGTAGTTTAAATAATTCTATTTCTAAAAATAGAATATTAGAGAATAAAATACAATAGTTGATCTAAAGCCAAGAAAAGAGTCATCTAGATTCTATACAACAAATACCATTTATGGTGATAGAAATCATAGTTATGTAGGGACAGGGGTCCCCATAGGTAGGCAAAAGATCGGGTAAATGCCTCCTCAGACATTAAACATAAAAGCAGCTACATTCCAGCAGTTAAGGAGATAAAGGCAAAGACACTAATTTCGGGAAGGCCCCAGGTAATCCAATTAACATACAGAAAGCAAGCTCTCCCTTTTGACTCTTTAACTAGCCCTAAGGCACCCGCCCATAAGTTTGCCCTCTGCCAAAAGACAAAGGTCACAGAGCTGAGGGAAATCAAGGCAGGGGCAACAGACAAGCCCAAGAGCCAATCAGATTCCCAGGGCCGACCCAAGGGAAAAACCTCAATAAAAAGGGGCTACAACGAAGGGCCCAGGAGTTATTTCGCTTTCGAATGCTCCCTACTCGTCGAGTAGCTATCTATCATCTCCTTTTCCCCCTTTTTCACCACTTTTCAATAAATTGTCCTGTAAATAAATTGTCTTCCCTTAATTTAAACTCGCTTTCTTTAATTCTTTACTGTAGCTGGGTTTACGATCGCCGGGAAATATATTTTCAAGCAGGACAGCAGCTCACAGTCCACCTCCGAACGTTAACAGTTGGGTTTATAAAGAAATCTATCAAAGAGGAACAACCAACTTGAATTCCGCGTTCCTCCATCAAACAGAACTGGTCACTTGAGTAGACCGGAAGACTTGTTCCGATAGTGTGATTTTCTACAATTCTTTTGCAAGATATAAAGAATATTATGATTTAACCATGGGGAAACCTTGAGCTTTAATGCAGTTCAATTCCTATATTAGTCAATTGCATGAATGTACTATGGTACTTGTTGATCTAAATAAAGCAAGTAGCTGGATTAGACCCTAACCTCAGGAATGTTCCTTCATGGCTTTGGATGTAGATATATAAATTCTTTACTCTCAGACTGATGACCCGTCATTGATGTTTTTGTATTTTCTTGTTCTCTGATTTTCATGCAAATTGTGGGCCTGTTCTCAAACTTTACATGACAAATAATCTGCTTCAACTATATTTTTTTTGTTTTTTTATGCTAAGCACCCAGCCCAGCACTGGCACATGCTAAGCAGATGCTTTTTCAAAGAGCTACACACTGCCATGCTAGTTTAAATAATGTGTCTTACCATACAGAGAAAAATGAGTTGAAGAGATTTAGAATTTAAATCTGAGATCCCAGCTTTTAGTTTGGTGCTAAAAACTACAGGAATCTTTAATTTTTATTGAAGAAAATGTAAGCAAACAGGACTTACAAATCATGTACTTTAGCTTGCTCGCCTACACTATGCATTTTACACAATCTTAGTCTGTTATGCACATTAAGACCATATTATTTCATGCTTTAGTTTCCAATGTTTTTCTAGGAATCCCAGGAGTTCTGCAGGAGGACTTGTGTAGCTTTCTATGGGAAGTATTGGTGAGATAACACTGGGTGGGCAATACTGGACCACTTCTTCTGCTACCCCCTCTCCTTTAAAAAAAATCCCCAGGCATATCTGCTTTCATCCATTTCTGAGACTGAGCAATTACTATCTGTGGAAAATTTTATGTGCAAAAAGTATTAATTACTAAGTTGAATGTCCACGAAATGCCTCATGCACCCAAACATAGGTGGAGCTTTTTGAATATGATTGAATTATGGGAGTGCTATAGCTGACTTGCTCTTGAGAGATGATGCCTGGGCAGAGGAGGAAGGTGACTGAGGCCTGAGGAGTGACCTGGAAGGGTATAGTTCCCTACCTGGCTCCTCCCCCTGCCCTTTATTTCCCGGCCTCCAGGACATGAGCAGCTTTTTTCTGCCAGACCGTTCCACCATGCCTTTCTGCCTTGTTGCTGCTCAATTATGGATTACAGCATGAGCCAAAATAAACTTTTCCTTTATAAAGCTGTGGGCATTGGGTATTATATCCTAGTGAGGGCAAAGCAACTCCAACATAATGTTGAAAAACGACTAATGTACTATACAAAAAGTTTCTCTACTTATTCCTGCTACATAGTTTTCATTGTATTCATTATCACTTCCCAGTATTCTGGTGCTTACTATGCTATTTAACTCATTTCACTTTACTCTACTGGGCCTCAACAAATTTAATACTTTCTGATATTTAATAATCTTCTATCTGACTCGTCTTCTGGTATTTACTAATCTTCATTTCCATCATCATACATACCTTGTTTAAAATTTTTATAGTTAACCAAGATATATCATGTATAGGTACAGAATAAATGTAATGATGTGACCATTGTATGTAGAATGTACCAATACATGTTCTTGGTTTAAAATAAAATTAAAAAAAAAATAAAATTTTTATAGTTATCTGCCACCCTGTCTCTACTCTTATATTCTCATTTTAAAATTACACATCTGACTAATTAACTTCATATTGCTTCAGGTTATAGTCTGTCACTAGCATTTTGGTCTTCCTTTGCAGATTTTCAGTTGTAGTATTATTCTTTCAAACAAAAATTTTCCCTATTTAATCTAGAGACCACGCCTGGCAGGTGAGAATTACTGGGTTTTCTTCATAGGAAAATAGGATGTCAGTCAAATGTTCAATGTTATTACTTTCCTGTGATATCTTGAAAAGTATTCTATTTAGTCAATTACTCAAATTTAAAAGTATAACTATTTTCATATTTATTATAATCTAACTTTTGAAGAACTCTTAAATCAGAATTTTGCTTGGCTATTTCTTACACCACCTATTGTTGTTTAGCATACAAATAATTATTCAAACAATGGAACTTACTAGACCATAAGAATGTATACATAAGTTAATGAGGGTAAACTAAACTGAATATAAATGTGTTGAGATTATATAAAAGGAAAATAAACTGAATTTTAACACTGTCATATAAAATGGAAACATACATGAGAATTAGTGCTTAGTCACTGAGTAGATGCAATAATATTAGATATGTATTTTGGGATACAAACAGTAATCAGGAAAAAGCATTCATTGAAATAATCCAATCATAATTTTAAGTGCGTATTCTATACTTTGCTTAACTAATGAGATCACTTGGATCATGTATTATGTATATAAACACATAATATAAACACATGGCAATAATCCATTCATCTTTTAACTGATCGTATCAATTAATTATGACTCTTCATCAGGTAATCACCAGGTTTCATTCCAGTACCACATTCCAGATGCTGAACTAAACAAAGTTTATAATTTATGATGATTTGTAGCCCTACATCACATACAAATCAAGTGAAATTTTCTTAGCCCAGTGTTTCTCAGGTTGTGAGAAACTTTCTAAACCCAGAAATGTGCTGAATTTGACATAACTACTGCAGCGTGGTCCAAGGGACTCTAGACCACTCTTTCATCTACTGCCCTCTTCTCTCTCCTTTACTCTATCTCCAATTTTCCTCCTCTTAATGTTTTCCTCTAACTGCTTTGTAAGCACAAGTCTTTCATTTTTTGAAGCAAAGAACTTTAACCCCATGTTTCCTCTATCTCTCACTACTTGTTCTCAGTTCCCTTATTGAAACAATTGTCTTTTCACAAAATTCCAATTTATCTCGCTTCTACACTTCCCCATCACCCAAACCACTTTCATCACCTTTATTAATGACCAACTACATCATAATTCTTATAATTTGCTCCTGTCTCGCAGGAACCCTGTTTCATTGCCTCTTTCGGACACTTTCTTACAGAAGTTCCCCAGTTTTGTGTTCTAACAACTATACTCTTCCTTCATCTCTGGGAATTTCTTGGTGTCTACTCTTTTACACTTAGAGCACCTCAAAATTTTTATTTCTCTACTTACCTATTCAATCTATGTACATTTCATAGGTGAGCTCATCTAATTTTGTGATTTTAACTACAACCTATTTGCTTAGGATTCCCAAATTGTACCGTGAAATTAAAATCTTTCCCCTGATATCTAGATCTATGCGTTCAATTGTCTTTTACAACCTCTGTCACAATGAACTTTACAAAAATGGTTGGAATAATATTTCCTGTATCACATTATATTCCAGAGCTGTTTTTCCCCCTCTATTCATAAAAGTAGTCTGTCTTTTCACTTGACCTTGGGCTGAACTTTGTGACTGGCTTGACTACTAAATAATAGTAGAACAATTATATGTGACCTCCGAGTCTGTGACTTTCCACCTCTGTGGACACATGACCTGTGTACCCAGTTGCCACCATATGGTGAGGAAGCCTGGGTGATCTGAAGAAGTCCAAAAAGAAAGAAAGGAACCAAGACATCTGTCTCTCAGCCATAGCTGATAGCCAGACTCAACAGCAATATGAGTGAATAACGTTAGACATGGACACTCTGGCGTTTAGTTAAACTGCTCTGATAATCTTCCATGAAGTAGCTATTGAATCTTGCTCCAAAAATAACATCATGAGCAAAATAAACCATTGATGCTATTTGAAGCCATTAAGATTGAAGTGGTTTGCAATGGGATGATATACAACAAGAATGTCTATGTCAGCAGTACTTATGAATGTGACTACATATAGTAAATATTCAATAAATATTTTGTAGTCAAGTTAATTAATGGATGTTGTTTGAAGTATATACTAATTCATATCCCTTCCAAGAGTCCACCATCTACTGAAATATTTAAGTGTTCTCAATTCTCCTTCCCCACTCTACTCTTTAGAATTCTGCATACTATTTTTATTCTTTTAGTTGTTTCTCTTAAGTTTTATATTCACACTTGAAATAAAGTTCTTCATTTAATAAGTATCTCTACATTCTTTCTGAATAATATAAGGACATTTAAACATTTCGATCTCAGACATTATCCTTTTGTCATACATATTTTTATTTCGCAGAATTATAGCTTCACCTGTGTTTAATAATTTTAAATATTTCATGTCCTTTCAAATATATTTATTATCTGCACTGCTTGTTAATTTACTACTACTGTATGTATCCCCACTTTTTGTTCAAGGTGGATTATAAACATAACTGTTTTATAATTTTGAAGTGTGAGCTCATTTTTAGTAAAGCTTTATCTGGGAGGATTTAGAGGAGCCTGTTTTGTAAAACGTATTTTTTCAAAGTGATTGTGCATTTACTACTTCCAATTGCCTTGATTTGTGTTTGTATATGTATGTGTGTTTCTGAGATTGCACATGTGTCTGTCCATTTCTTGGTATACGGGTTCCTAGAAAATAAACATAGTATAAATTCAAACAGAAAACTCTGATCAGAGTAGACCAATATATAAAAATGCTCATACGAAACCATTATTTTTTCTAAATATAGCTCAATCAAGACAAAAAGCTTTTAGATTAACTCTGAGTCAAGGAACATAATTTTTTCTATGTTTACACTATTACTGGGGCTATGCCCTTTACAAATCCTTGTTTATGCGGCAATCTAACCTCCAAGACCATGCCTTTCTATATTATCAATTCTAATGATGCAGAAATTTCATTTCCCAGCAAGTTTTGCTTGCTTCTTTTAGGCTGGCTTTCTGGTCCTTTTTCTTTTTTTTTTTGTTTTTGTCATAACGATTTTCTAAAAACACTGAACTTCTTCAGCTGTATTTGTTATAATTATTTTCATCCTGTCCATCTTTAGCAATACCCACTGGTCTCTTGAGCATCCTAATCATCTTACATTTGCAAGGGATCTATTTTCTGAATGAAAAGATGAATAAAGAAACCATAATACTTTCAGGAAGAGTATCATTTTGTACAACTTCATATGTTATAATTCTCTCAGAGATTGTATTTTTCATTACTATCATTAGATTGTATTAAAGCTACTTTCTTAGCTACTAGGTTTATGTATACTTTTACATGTAGCAAATTGGAGGAATGATCAATAGATGGTGAATGTTTAAATTGAAAAAAGTATTAAGGTAAAGGACATACTGCCATCAATCCTCCTCAAAATACTCCTCGTAGCTCTGAATTAGTTTATCCTATTGTCCTTGCCACCTTCTGAAGCATTGCTTTTGGAAGTCTCTTTTGTCATTGTCATGACAAGTTGTGATAAAAAGAATTTGATGAATGCTGTTGCTGAGGGATGTCCAAAAGAAAGGCAGGCTGATAGAAACATGACTGTGTGTCCGCATCCACCTTCTTCAGGAGACCTAGCACCCTGTGACTTCTGGCCACTCTTCAGAGTAAAAATGACCATGAAAGATAAACATTTCCAATCGATTCAAGATGTTGAAGCAGCCATGAAAAGATACTCACAGAAGTGTAGCAGTGAGATTTGATGAGGGTTTTGGAAAGTAGTACATGTTTCAAATAGTTGCAGGAGGTAGAAGAGGAAATTGATCAAAAACACATAAAAGCAGCATGTGAACTCCATTATGATAAAAGACTAGGCCTGTTTCTACAACTTTTATCCAAAACAACACAGATGACACAAAAACGAGCATAAGGTAAAAATTCTATAAATTCTTACTGAATGGCTAAAAAACAAGAAAGTTTCAATACTTAAAACAATATTATCAATTATGATCCCTATGGTGTTTGTGGACTTAATCATCCTATGTAACTGCAACTTTGTACACTCTGATTTACTTCCCATTTCCCTACTTCCTCACATCTGGTAACAACTAATTCTTGTTTTTCAACTCTAGTAATCACACACACCTTAAATACATACAAAAAATAAACTAAATAAAATAAGATGAATTATTAAATGAATACTGACAGATAACAAGATCTGAAACTGTGACTTGAAAAGTAGCAGCAATTTAGAAATTCATGATTTCCCTCGAACACAGTAACCGGATGGTGACCAAAGGGAAGAATTACAAGGAGTGAATGTCTAGGAGTTTATCACTTTTCTTTAAACACACTCATCTCATGGCTTTCTCAACAGCACTTTTTCCTCCATCTCCAATCTGACAATTTTTTAGTTTCCTGTCCTTACTTCTCCCTGTCTACTCAATCTTAAATTTTGAAATAACACTTCTTTCACTAAACTCTTTTTTTAGAACATTGCACCCATTTTTGGACATTAAAATATCATCCATGTTCCAAAGTTCCATGGTTAATATCTTTAGTCTTGTCCTTTCCCATGAACTTCAGACATAAATATTAGTATATTCCAATGAAAAGCATGACTATTTGCCAAAATATTGTTTTTCTTCCTTTTCTTCATCTATATCATGAACAAACCTTGAAAGATTTGCTTTCAAAATATCTAAAATATATCTCTCCTTTATATCTCTATAATGATGCCACTTTCTTGGCTAGTTGCTGCAATAGTCTTCAAACTTTACTTTCTAATATATGCACTTTTCTTCCCCATTATTCTCCACTGAGCAGAGAATATATAAGATTGCTTCTAATATCTACTTAAAATTCCACTGGCCTTCTAATCACACAGAGTAGTATACAGAAGTATATACTCTCTTCCTCTATTATTTAAATTCCCCTTCTTATCCCACTTCAGGGCTTTTTGCACTAGCTGCTCCATCTTGCTGGACTTTCACATGGCTGCACTCTTCCCAGTTTTCTCTCAGCAAAAATATTAAGTCATCAGTCTCTTCTTGACTTCTCAATGTAATGACATTTCCATAGTCTAATTCTTTACCACAAGATCTTGCTTTATTATTATTTTTTTGCAGCTCTCACTATTACCTGAAATTATCTTATTTATACACTTGCTTAATCATCTATTTTCTCTGGGGAAAAATATGTTCCACAAGTAGAAGTAATTTGAGTATCTTGCTTTCTGATATATCCTAGGCCCCTAAATTGGCACATGGAAACTATTCAATATTTATTGAATGAATGAAATCATGGTTTTTGGTGGAAGAACTATAGAAAGAAGAGGAACTAAGAGAATGTGGAGTGACTGGCTCAAAGCCACAGAAGTCTACTTTCAGTTCCCTGAGTTGACTCTGACATTTAAAAGTTTCCATTTCTGGGGCTGGGGATTTAGCTCAGTGGTTAGAGTGTTCGCCTTGCAAGCACAAGGCCCTGAGTTTGATCCCCAGCACCCCCCCAAAAAATGCTCTTTGAAAAGTTTCCATTTCTAGAGTGACTCTGGGCAGTTTATTCTTGGTCTTTATTTGTTTTTCTTCTCTTCATTAGCCCATGCATCAACTCACCACTAGTTTTTAATTAAAGCTCAGTTTCTGAACATTGCCTACTATTATGACACAGAAATTTAGTAATTCCTTGTAAGGAAACTAATTATAATCACAATTATGTATTGTTTAACAATTTAATCTCATGTAATGAGACAATCTTCTTCACAATTGACAAAGCATGCCTCTGTAGTTTCTGTTTTTTTTAAATCAGGGTAATGTTGCATTGTCATTTTCATCACTTCATTTTCCCCAGCTGGAGTCTGAGGACACTGTCAGTTCACCCAGCAGCACAGAGAGTGTACGTGACACACTGCTCATTTCTGGTTTTGAAGCCTTTCCATAGCCTCGTGATACAGTCCTGTGGTCTTTAATTATCCTTGTTATTGTGTTCTACTCTGTACTTACCCAATTACTACTGTTAACTTTTAGAACTCTGCTATTTATCTTGCTTTTGAAAACAATCTTATCACCTTTTTGGATTTAAAAACTAATTTATCTTAATGCACTAATGGTTCATCTGAAAACTTTCAAAGTCAGGTTTTGATAGTTCAGCATCTTTTTCTTCCTTGGATTATCTGATGTTCACATGACAAGCTCCTAATACTCAGATTTGGAAAAGCTCACTTAGATGGTGGATAAAGCATGATGGGCCCAGAATTCATTAATTTATGCCCTTAGGGCATTATCACAGGTTATTAATATACAAATGCTAATTTTCTTAGAATTCTAAATGGTGGTTAGTGGCAGTACATAAAGTTACTGAAGCTAATCATCATCAACGACAAGTTAAATGCAAATTACATAAAATATTTCGCTTTAATTCTATCACAATTAAGTACTTTAAATTTCTCAGATGTCTTCTCTGAAGTGGCCTCTGGACAGTGCTGTCAAAGATCACAATGAGAGACAATCACGAGCTGCAGTTGCACAGCCCTGCTTGTGCTTGCCTTCAGTTTTATGACATCTCAGCTAGAAAGCACATTTCACTTCTAAATTAAACTAATTGAGAGCTCAGTAAAAATATACAGGCTTGTTTGCACATTTCTTTCCGGAGTCAGGCCATCATAATGGAAACACATGGCTCATTTTGCGTCCAAGGCCTATAAAAAAATAAGCAGAAGGCTATTTGCAATACTCAAGATTTCATTTGGTGTAAAGATGGCTTCCTTGGCAGTAATTTGGAAGCTGTAAAGAGCACATCATTCTTTTATACTACTAATACATAACCATAAAGGCTCCAACAAGCGAGCCCTTGGTAGGAAGGTAGGCGAGAGGAGAGGAAGAAACTAATTTCAAAAAGGACCTAAATCAAAACAGGTGCATGTGCTTCTTTACTTCCATCATGGGTAAACAAAGTCCAGTACAGAAAAAAGGCACCCAGTGATTTAATAGTTAGCATTCAGAAATTTGAATATATTTCTACCTTTAAGTGGCTCTTTAATGGAAACATTTGAATCATATCTATATTTTACACTATCTAACTGGGTTGCCTAACTGTAGTAAGAATCTTTTTATACCAGAGCAACATTTTTTTCAATATCTAAATAATATGTTGAAAGCTTTCCTTGATCAGTGGAGACACAGTTGTCTTCCTAAAAAGCATTTAAATGTATTTTGGAAGTGGATAACATCAATTAAAAATGGAATGGAGGGGCTGGGGATTTAGCTCAGTGGTTAGAGTGCTTGCAAAGGAAAAGAAAGACCCTGAGTTTGATCCCCAGCACCAAAAAAAAAAAAAAAAAAGGAATAATATTTGGGAAGATATTTCTGCATTTTAGAAACAACTATTCTCATGAATACTAGACTTCTTGAAAAACTGAAGTGTCATTTATTCTTGAAGCAGAATTGCGTGATATTTGTTAATGTCTGTTTGTGCCATTTGACATAACTCCATGATACCAAGGACTGAGATGGCTTTAATCATCACTGTTTTTCCTCTAGCATCCAGCATAAATCTTGGCACATAATTGAGAGTCAATGTGTTGAATGAATAACCGTGAGAATAGAGGCAAAGAAGAAGTCATGTGTGAAAGATATTTGACATTAATGATGGTATTTTGCCTAAGTAATCCACTGAAGAATGTCTTATCGTATATGAGATGACACAGTTACCAAGGTTAGTCTATATGCAACTTGTTGGGAGTTTTTGGTCTACACACTTCTAATGGGACAGCCTACTTTGGGCTTTAACCAAAGACTCTGCTGTCATGTCTTGAGCATGAGGGCGAGCATTCAGGCAGTTAACTGGGGAAGGGGAAGAAACGAACAATTATTACATTTCTTCTGTGCACCACACTCCGTAATAGTCATTTCTTAGTCTATAATAGTCATTTCTTAGTCTATAATAGTCATTTTATCCTAAATTTTATGACATTCTTACAGATAGGTATTAATTCTCTTGTTTTTTCTTTTCTAATATTAAAATTTGGTGAAATTATACAGCTAATGTAAGCTTCTATGTCTAAGTGATGAAAAAGCAATTTTTAACCTATGTCAGATTCCAAAATTCATGCGCATTCCACAACACTGTTGAAAAGAAAAACCTCCAGCTAAGTACTTCTTCCATCCTGCTCTGCGGAAGGGATTTGGGTCATTATACTTTTATTGCGCCTGAAAGAGGTACTATAAGACCACTTACACTTCATGGAAACAGAAGTAGGTCTTAAGGGATTATGGAAAATCGGTTTCTTGTTAAGAAGCCACTTCTTCAGGCAAACTGAGTTTTAGCTGTCAACTTAAAGGGGATGACACACACATAACTCAGACCAGTGAGACTGAAATGTCCAATGTTTCAAGTTTTTACTTTTTGTAAATGTGCCACGTTAAATCCTCCTACATAAAATCCTGGAAGATAATTTAAAGCTAACCATAGCCAGAGAGCAATATTAAACATTTGCATGGGTTAGTTTCTTCAAATACAAAACTAATGCTAAGCAATTCTTCCCCTTCCAAAATACAACATTAGAACTAACAGATGTTTGAAAAGACCATAATATGACTTGTTTAATGGGTTATGATTCAATATTTTTCCCCTACTCAAATTTCAAGAACACTTTTTGAACATTTGAGCTGTATAACAAGAAGGAAATATGAAACAGAAATAGAAAGCCATTTCAGTTACTTTCTCTGTCAAAGTTGTATTTTTTTTAATACTTTTTGAATTTTTGAATTCAAAGATTCATTTGAATTCTCAGATACATTTCCAGAGTTTTTACAGATACATAAATTTTGTTTTGTAAAGTTTTTTAGTTCTTTCTTACCACTAATTAGGATATTATGGAACAGAATAATGTCTAATAAAACTGCTATTTGATTTACTATGATAGTAAAGCATGACTTATTAGTCAAATAATATGTTAATAATCTCTGCATCTGTGCATGTGTTTGTATGTGATTTGGGATTTGGAAATTTTAATAGAATATACCTTAGTGTAATAATCACTATACTCACACTATTACAAGCATTGAAACTTGAAGTATACATTGTCATGATTTTACATTAAAAAGTATTTTTATAACAATTCAGATTTCTTAGAGTAGTTTGAATTCCTTATGAAGAAAGAAATCAGAATTTAGA
Source organism: Hystrix cristata (assembly GCA_004026905.1). Lineage (NCBI taxonomy): Eukaryota > Metazoa > Chordata > Mammalia > Rodentia > Hystricidae > Hystrix > Hystrix cristata. The sequence goes on from PVJO010006494.1 coordinate 80,715, forward strand.
AGCTTGAAAAAATTTATATATATATAATATTTATTTTGTGGTAGATGAAAAAATGTAATTGTTGTATCTAAAATAAAACAAATTATGCAACATGAAATTTGATTATGTATGCAGAATGACTTACGTCAGATGTTGAAGAGACCAGGAGACATATACACTATATCAAATAGTACACACAGAAATTCTAACATTTTTCTAAACAACTTGATTATTTAACATGCTATGCAAGAAGAATATTTTTTGGAATTTGTATAATAAAATTAAGCTTCACAGTTCTATGTATAATCATGAATATTGCTACTATAATTTTCTAACTAACATAGCCAATCATTTCCTTGGAAAGAGGTAGAATCACTGACTATTATTTCAGTACAACTTTTCAGCAACCTGAATATCTACTGAACATTCACCTCCTCTAAATGAAGTCTTCACAATCCAGAACCCCCAAAGGCTATACATGTAATGTGAATGTGTGATGCTCAAGGTTGCAGGAAGGATGGTGAGTTCAGTAAAGAACCCAAGAGTACCCGCTCCCTACCTAGGGTAGCCAATATCATCTTAAAATACTTGTCCCAAGAAACATTAAAAGCCCATGGTACCCGGGGAGTTTGAATTTTTGACAGAATCATTGAATCTGAGTATGTGTGAGTATTTGACTAATTTTTAAATGTTGGTCATTAATTAAAACATTTAGTTAGTTTAGAGTGTAATAACATGCATTTTACTTGTGGGCAATATATTGGCTAGAACTGATAATTTACTGTGAGCACTTTTGCTGTCTCCTGTTCATTTGGATCTGATAATATGCTGCCAAACTACATTAGAGGAGAGTCACAGTGTTCATTTTAACCTGCTGCTCTTACGTTTGAGCTGTCAGCTGTTTGACTGTCAGAATTAAAATGTGTATGTAAGTGCGTATTCCAGTGCCAAGGAGAAAATATCTTTCCTGGATTAGGGCATTTTGTAACTGGAAAGATTTAGGCTGTCTAGATGGATTAGTTTCTCTCACAACCCAAGGAACATGAATCCCTAAGATGTAAAGTCACCTGCTGATCACCTTTAGTCACTGACAACATAAAGTAAATATCCTCAGTTTAGACGAAAAAAGAAGAGATGTAAGGTCCATTCAAATAAGATAGACAATTCAACAGCAAGATCTTACTAATAAATCAATGGATATTTGAGAGTATATATTTATTGTTATGGGAGAGGAAGACAGCTATGAGCATGGAAAGCATATACTGTCTTGTGCCCTGTTACTATTCAAATTATATTTTGTGAAATTTTTTGCTTAGAGAGTATAATAAATAATTCTGTAGATTGTTGCTATGGGTGGATCTGAGCATATTTTAAATACTCAAAATCTTAGTTGTGTTTACATGTCATATAAATTATTCTCCTTTCTCTTCAGTTGCTTAAGATGAGTTGCCTTATTTCTCTGATTTGCCTATATGCAAACAGACATATAAACCATGGTACATAACATTGAGCCTTTAGACCATTTATTGGTTTTGTAATTTGAGTTTTTCTGACTTAATATGCACAACCATCATGGGGTAAAGTTTCTATTAATATAAGAAATAGTTTGTGTTTGAGATGGCTGTGTATTAATTCAGCATATACTTACTGATTTGCACATTATATTTATGACAGTCTGAGGGGCTGGGAGCATGAACATAAGGAAAATATTTTCCATAATTTTTTAATATAACAAACTAGAACTTTATGTGATAGTGTAATTTCACAATAGGTAGAGTAAGTATTCACTCTAACAATACTGACCATCTACTCTGAGCTAGGGACTATGCTAGGTGCTGGGTACTCCCCAGTAAAGAATTCCTGTGACCCCCAAACCTGCTCAATAACAAGCATAGTAAGGAGAATTAGTACCTGTAAAGAGAAGAGCAAAGGATGCCATAAGGATGTCTAAATTTTGCATTTTAACTAGAAGTATGCCAGTCACAAGATGGGGAAAACTTTTCAGATATAACAAATGAAAAGTGCAAAAGCTATAATGAAATTGAATGATTTTGTTCAGTGCCCAGAGGAAGGAAGGAAGGCAGAGAGAAGAGCAAGTAATAAGGCTGCAAAAGAAGTACAAAGACAAGTCTTGGAGGAGAGTGCAAGGAACCATGTGGATTTTGGACTTTGTCCTAAGGGAAAAGGTAAGCTTACTGCAGTTCTGAAGCAGGGAAGTTAAGTAATCTAATTTATATCTTCAGAATGTTGGCTGCTGGGTAGAAAATTAATTTAACAAGTGTAGAAATACATCTGGGAAACTTGATAGCTAGAATTGTGGTAGTCCAGGCAAAAGTTGAAAGTTTAGAATTAAAAGACTATGAAGATGGAGAGAAATACATGGAGTCAAGGCATATTTTCCAAGTAAAATTAGGAAGCTTTGGTGATTAATTACACATGGGCATTAAATAGAATTCACATCTCAGTCTCTGGTTAAAACAACTGGCTCAGTGTCAGTGTGCTTATCTACTCACTGAGGTGGGTAAGCTGTGGAAGGGTGAGTGAGTCCAGTTTTGTACATGAGTTTGAGATACTTGCAGGAAATTCAAGGGAAAATGACAGACAGTGGAGTACACCTATCTGAATCCAGACATATAGGTTTGGATATATTAAAAATGATCACTAATTTATAGGAGCAGAAATAGATGTTTTGAAAATGTTTGGTTTTCTTTGGCTTCCTTAGAAAACCAAGGAGAAACCAAGGAATAGGAACAATAAATCCTTAAATATACAGTGAATACATCAAATCCATATTATGTGGGGGTGGAGTCTTTTAATGTCTACTTGCAAACAAAAATTGCTTTAATACATTGTGTGTGTGTTTGTGTGTGTGTGTGTGTGTGTGTGTGTAGAAATGGCGTAGGCAGGAAGACATTTTCCTTAGGCCTTGTTCCTCTATTATTTTTCCATGCAATTCACACTGAGGAGTCCTAGAACCTCAGGTCACTCTTCCCCACACTGGGATGGTGATTTTAAGCATCTCCATCCTACAATGATCCAGAAACATAGGGCTGCTCCTATAAATGTGCACACCTCCACGTCTCTTTCTGCTGCTCCTAATGCTTCTCCTTCCTCACTCGCTCCACTGAACAGTGGACACTTCCACAGATCCACTCCAGCCCTCCCAATCTTTCAGGCGTTTCTTTGCCAATTGCAACACAACTTTCCACAGCCACATCCTCTCCAAAGAAGTCTAAATTAAAAGTTTGACAGGTGGCTTTATCCTCATATTTCATTTCTTATTGCTCATTCTCTCTCATTATACAGATAGTAGCTATGATTTTGCACTTTCTAAATCTTATAAACATTTTAGTACATTTTCTACTACTTAATAGCTTTTTAATATTAGTTCCTCCTCTGCAAATAAATTATGTGGTTTCTGATTCAAGATCAGATGCTGAGTAATACAGATTATGACATGGGATCTGCCAATCCAAACGAGTGCCAGAGAGGTATGGGAGTCATCACCACAGGAACCCTCTGAGGCTGCAGTCTGGCTGGGATCCCAACGAGTTCAGGTGAGAGAGGCCGTAGGCTGTGTTCAGGGCTGAAGCCTAGCAAAGTCTCAAGTGTCTTCAAAGGGCACTAATTTTTGTGTAATCAATTTAGGCAATGTTTGTGTCTTCCTGTTCTAGCCGTCTAATCATCCTGGAAATTCTGGGAACACTTAGTACTTTCTAATAAATTATTTTTTCACTTAAGGAGCCAGAACAATGTTGTTTACTACTAAGAATTCCTAGAAATAGCTAACATTGATGACTTAAACTGTTTCAGACATTGTTCTAATTACTTGATATTATAAGGTTTAATAAGATTCTAATTAATGATTATAGAAATCATGTAAAGTATCAATAATCTTCATTTACAGATGAGGAAACTAAACCCTAGAGAGACTAAGACTTGTCAAAGCTCACAGTACTAAGATGAGGTGAGATTCAAATCCAGATGCTGATTTCTGAATCTCATGCTCTTAATTATATATGCAAAAAAACTCTTTATTATTTTTGTGACAACATGAGCAAATGGAGCATTTTATTTTCCCCCAACAACACAGGAATTATAGTTGACTGTCAATCTAGAAGACAAAAATATATTGTATAGAATTTGTGTTCATCCTTTGGGCTCAATTTTAATAGAAATTTAGGACCAAACTAAGTCAAGTATTTCTCTGGGTATCTTGCTCTTATTATCTACCTATCTTTTATAGTTCCACAAAAACTCAAATAGGGAAATCCAAGCAATACATTATTAGTTCTCTGTCCAATGAGTGATTCAGATCAGGGAGGAAGGATTTGGGGTTAAAGTTAATTCCTAATAAATTCAAGGGAAATACATTAGTGAGAATGTAAAAACCCTTATCCTGCCTTCTTCAAAATATGAATGGATTTTTCTTCCTAATATCTACACATTTGAACTCCCTAATTTGTCCTTTGGAACATTATCTTACTGATTTATAATAATTTCTGCCCAATCATCTTTTCACTAGATATGTTTATATATTTATTGTGAAAAAATGAAAAATTTATGTTTTTATTTTAGAAGTATAATTGATCTAACTCAGTGAGTCATTCTTTAAAGGATATTGATTCAAAAGACAGATTAAGGCACTAAATGCTCAATTTCTCGACTATTTTAGAAAAAAACAGGGTTTAAACAATTTAAAGAGAACATTACACTCAACTACATTTTAAAAACTGCATAATTTGATTAAATTGACATTTAAATGTCAAGTACTTTTTCAGCATTTCCTTTCTCATGATTGCTCACTGCTGAGATATGTGTGCGTAATTAGGAGGTTTTCTCCCCATCTTTCTTGTTTAATCCTTTACAGTATGTCTCTTCAACCTAATGCATCGACGTGTTGGACGATCCAGCTGTCTTTCCTTTAGAACTGATTGTGGGATGGGGGTAGGGTCACTAAAACTGAGTTGTTATATTCATAAAAGTGTTAAAATTTTATGAAGTAGAAATCTTTTAAATGAAGGAAGGTTCATTTCAATATGTTGAGTTACAGAAGTGACAAATTCTAAGCATATGAATGTAAATTTGGTGGCGCTCTGATTTCATTATTGAAATACCTTGAGTATGTTAATTTGAATAAAGAGTTTAAATATTACTTACCTAAATTTTTACATATTTTATTTGTGCAATCCAATGAACATGTAGTACAGTTACGGTAACATAGTAAAATATATATTGTATATATTGTATATATACACATATAGGTAAACTGAAATATAATTGCACAGAAATGCAAATCAAATTTTATCATTTTTACCTTTGAATGTAAAGATTTCAAAGATAGAAGAGTCAATGCTGCTAAGAGTATAAAAGATGGGAAATTGTATTTACTACTCACAGAGACATGAATAGACACAGCTTATAAGAACTACAAAATATTACCTATGAAGAGTTCTTATCAGATAACTTTGGGGAAGTGATTTTAAAAGACTAGAACGCAAAGATATTCTATCTGAACAATACAGTAGCAGAAGGAAATTGGAAACAAGCTAATTTTCCAATATTGAAAGACTTTTCAGTTTCCGTTACATATATGATATGATTTCAAATTAGGAAAGAGTACACAATGTATCAATATATCGAGAAAAGTTGTCTATGAGAGATGTGTATATATAATTTTTATATATTCTTTTATGAGTTTCAGCCTGCAGTAGATTTATTGAAATTGACATTTACTACTTTTATAGTTAAGGAATAAGCCTTATTGTGAGTGCAGGAAAAGTACTCCCAGAAAGAGTAAACAATCTTTGATCTCCAGGCCAAAGCTTTCCTTCTTATATCTGCTGCTATGTACCATGCGCCATGTAAGTTCCTCACACCCAATACTGAAGACGGAGAGGTTGAGAATGACCCTACTAAAAGAATGGCAGAGGGAAGAATGTTCCAGGGAGAAGGGAGAAAACGTAAAGGTCAGGTTGAATGATTGCATAAGTAATTTGTGCAATTACTTGTTTAATTAAACTTTCCTTTTCTGTTTGGTTATAAACCCCACTAGCGCAGGATCTGCTGCAGGAATCTGTTTTTGGCATTTTGTACAGTACTTTGAACTATTAATAAATATTTGTAGAATGAATGAATAGATCAAGTTATAGAATATTCCTTAATGTGTCTCATTTGAGTTGAGATTCACAGATTTTTGTAAACACAAATACATGTTTACAAATATTATGCTAAGAATTTAAATTGAAGTTATATTTTAAGAGTCTTTGAATCTGTTTATTTCCCTGAGAAGTGTGGAGAGAGACAAAAGAGAAATGAAAATTCAAGCAGAGAACAGGAAGATGAGGAGCTTTCTTGGTTTCCAGGTACTTTTCAAAAATGAGTAAGAGTAACTAACAGAAAAACTAGAATTTAAAACTGTTCAAAACTTTCCCAACCTTAGCAGTGAGTGACCTGCCATGAAACTCAAGTGGTCCCCAAATTAGCAGAGGAGACTGACTGTCTGGATAAAAACGTTCCTAAACATAAGACTCAAATCACAGTGTGATCAGCTAAATGAAAGAGAGCAGGTCTCAATTCCAGGAAAAGGGCTGCAAGGCCAGGAAGAAGAACCGCAAAATACAGTACTGTCCATAGACATGTGTTCTTCAAGTCAAGCTGCCCCTTCCCGCTTGACTTCTAGGAACCAACATCTCTTTCTATTTAAAACAAAGCCTGGAGGCCATCAGGTGCCGAATAACTCAAATTCAGGTTTATCCCAGATAACCTCCAGGTGACTTGAGTCAGTACACCAACGAGGAGTTAATTCCTCTGTAGCCTGAATCTGTGTTGTGGCACAGCCCTGCACTTTGGGATGGGACAGGTTGGGGATTTATTACTCATCTGCACACTTCTAATAAATGTGATGGCCATTTCACAATGAATAAACCAAGCTATATATTAGTGTATTAATTTAAAACATAAATGCTGAAAGAGCCAAGTAGGTAATGTGAATAAGTAATTTGATTATAAGTCAACCAGCCCACTGCTTAACTTGGTCTTTAATATACCATAAAAACTTGTGCTCTTTCAATATGGACATGTTTTGTTTACACATTCTTCATTCGCTCCAAAAACATACTTTTTCACACTTGTAAAAAATTTACAATTTCTCAGATTGGATACAATCATGGATTCCAAAAAAAAATCTTTCATTTTTCTCTTAAGTCTACTATACAAAAAATGAACAAGGACAACATTTGGCACCAAACTCCTGGCTAACTGGAAGGTGTTTGGCTGTCTGAGGCCACTTCCTGCTCCTCTGCCAGTGACTGCCAGAGAGATATGTGGGCTCAGTAATGTTATCTTAAATATTGTGGGAAAAGGCATAAACTTGGAATTTTATAAGCAGCCTTGTAATTTTAAATATTACACCCTAATTTAAGAAAAATACTGTTGTCTAAGAAAACTATTGGTGTGAAGATCAAATTTGGTACCTTTAGTGGCTGAGAAAAACATAGTTTAGAACAGGTAGCTCCCCACACCTACAATTTTATAATCACCATTTGAAAAATTATCTAGACTAGCAAGGTTCTTTTTTTCCTCAACAACTTTCCCTATTCCACAGCACCAAAGCCGATGTGAATTACACGTAGAGAAAAGGCTATACTGCTTTATACCTGTGTCCTTTTATTCACGGATCTCCAGAAAAAGAGCGGCCTGGATACTGCAGACTTCTTCATTAGTTTTCATAATAAATTGATCACACATCAATTTATTTATTTATTTTTTTCTTTATTTTATTTTAAACCAAGAACATGTATTGGTACATTCTACATACAATGGTCACATTCATTACATTAATTCTGTATCGATACATAATGTATCTTGGTTCTCCCCCCTCTCCCCCTCCCCTCTGCACCCTCCCTCCCTATTTACAGCAGGTTCATTCATCATTTTCAGTATTTTCCCTTTCCCCTCTTTTTCCCCTGTTGCCTTTCTGCTTTTCCCCTTCTTTCTTTCTAGTACTTCTCTCCTCTGCTCACCATCCTCCTTTTATATAATATCTATTACACCTCTTTGTCCTTATTTGCAATTATGGTCTCTCATATCAGAGAAACATTTCGATGAGTGCTCATGAATGTCCGATTTATTTCACTTAAGAGTATGTTCTCAAGAAACATCCATTTATATATGAATGACTCTAGTTTATCCTTTTTTATGGCAGTGTAGTACTCCATAGTGTAGAAAAACCACATTTTCTTTAGCCATTTGTTGGTTGTTGGGCATTTAGGTTGTTTCCAAGACTTAGCTATTACAAATTGTGTTGCTATGAACATG